>JAWQUT010000046.1:908211-934377 GCA_033807755.1 Ellobium chinense | reverse complement strand
CACACACACACACACACACACACACACACACACACACACACACACACACCCACCCCTCTCTTTTTCCCTTTCTCAGCACATACCACATATACAAGGATGTACACAGAAAAACTAGATGTGTGGGACTGATCATTTCGTTTTTTTTGTTTTTTTTGTTGCGCATAACGTCGTATCCTTTTTTTTTTGGACAATATGGGCCATGGCACTTTCATTACGAACAGTTTGCAGGAATTAAAATGTTACACGTAACCATCTTCTTCATTTATCAGAAAATATCCCAAAATTCATCAGAAAATATCCCAAAATTCATCAGAAAATATCCCAAAATAATAAAATGCCGCTACAGGATGAACAGCAGTCGGTTTGAACAGAAACAATAGGAGCTGTATATTTATGGTATACGATCGTGGCTTTTACAAACATTAGTGTAACCGGAAGCGGAAGGGCGATCGACGTAATGCAACAGGAAGGACAAGTTATGAAAACACCGTTCAGTGTCATGGCGTATAAAAGCAAGCCTCCATTACCTTGATGAATAACAGCGACAAATCCCTTTCTTTTACAATACCTGACCTGATGGTGAGGGAAGTGCACTATAAGCTTATACCCATTACACATATTATTGCGAAATAAAAATAAGTTTATAGGTCTCACGCTGTTTTCGGAGAAGGCTTTTTGCATTTCAATCTCGAAACAGGCATACATGGACACCTTCTTGCTATTTTGATATCTTATTGTTTTTGAACGCGATACCTACACAAAAGGACATAGTCATGCGTAATAATATTTTTCAAACACAAACAATCTCGAGGTCTTTGACAAATAATATCACCACAACCCTCCCCCCTTTCTCCGTTTGTTCCCACATGTAAAAAAAAAAAAAAACTAACCGAAAGAAATAATCGACTCGTTGAGTCGGCTGTCTCTGTAGATGTAATTAGAAACTTTAATAAGAATATACCACAAAATAAGTACAGAGTATAGCGGTTCGTTACCATTAAAAATTTGTTCTTTTTCTTCTCTGGATTTAATATGGCGGTTTGTTGCGATTTGTTCCTTTTCCTCTCATTTTGTTATGCTCAGTTTTTTACGTTCCCGATTCCTAGCTTTGTTACTATGTGACGTCGAGACTACGTCAGTTCAGGAGCATACATCAAAACACAATAAAAACTTCATGAGTCTCAGGCCTACGTCTTATTGTTTTTCTCATGAGCCTTTACCCTTTAATGGCTTCCAACAAGTTGCCATTAATTGCGCCATCTGTTTATGGACACAGTCATAGTTTAAGCCGTAGCCGATAGAAGTTTGTTTAGAAAAGCCTGCATTTATTATAATAATAATAATAATAATAATAATAATAATAATAATAATAATGAATCAAATGAATTACAGAACGTTTGGTTTTAATTGCAGTGTTCCACAAGAGTATAAATGGGTTGCGATGAAATGGGAGATAATAATAATTTTAATAATTCAGCGGATTGTTTTTGTTTTATTTCGCTCTCGATGTTTATAATATTTGCCTTGAAAAGGAAAGATATGATTGAACGACACGTAAAATGGAAATGGATCGAATGTAACTCTCTGTCTTTTTCCGTATTGATCATCCCAACTTCTCTCCAGTTGAGACAAACGATAAGCAGGATCCGAAGTCTCTTTGGTAGACTCCTTACACCTAGAGCTGAAACATATCGATATTTTCTTCCGCCATATTCCCTTCTTGAATCATACTTCATGGTTTCATGTGCGAATGCGTATGATGTCGTTTATACCATGCGTAAGTTTTTTTCAATTGAAGCAAAAACATTTTTAATGAATGATCAAATTATCCTATAGTTTTAATGTGCAAAAACACGAGAAAGTCTTCAGATTTTCCACTGAGACTTTATTGACAATTTTGTAACCAATTAAACAAATGATTAAACAAGATGATGAGTTACAGTAAGAACATTACAAAATAAAAATAATAAATACATAAATACGACTTTATTTACCCCGTAGGGAAATTGTTTTACAATGTCATACAGTGTTAAACATCTCATTCATAATACAAACACATATAACAATACACATCATACATGTAAATACATAATATTACAAAGTCATTGCTGGTCGCCAGCGGTGCAGCGCCCCGGTCCCCTCAGCTCTAAAGCCAGGTACTCATTTACACCTGAGTCGAGCGCGGAAATGGAAACGAATCTTATGTTACGTGGTTTTCTTGTTTCTCTTGTAAAGTAGCAACAGTTAATGAAAGATGTGGTCGGGACATCACTGACAATTTTTACAATGGCGTTTATGAAGGGGAGACAACACCCATTTCCAGAGACTGTAATGCTTGTAACATGGTGTGCACTAGATCTCTATGTAAAATTGCACATCAAAGTGCTGAATGGTGCATTCCTCTCCCTCAAAGATGATGATTTTAGAACAACTGTCATTTGCACCATTTCTTTGAGACCAGACTTCACCCATATCTCTTCGTCGTATTTATGTACGATTCTACACACTTGTTTTTGGATTTACTGTCTTGATGTACAATTATAAGGAGCTAACAACACATTTTGATGTAAAATGAAGTAACTTAATAGCTAACATGACAGTAAAAAAAAAAAATAGCTTCTCTAAGATGGTGCATAAAGATGTCTAAGAATAGTTTCAAACAACTGGTGCTATTGCAAATGACAACTGTCCCAAGGTCATCATCTTTGAGAGAATAAAAATGCACCGTTCAGCAATTTGATGTACAATTTTGCATAGAAATTCAATGCACTCAGTGTGATAAATTGCACACCACATTTTGACGCTTTGTGCATTACAACCTCTGAAATACGGCCAGTTCTTCTCTTACGTATACAAAGGTTTCCACATACTATAGTCCTCCTTCTTTAAGAGTCATATTTTCAAGTGGTCCTGTCGTAACCAGTATATTTCGTGTAAATGCAATCACATAAACCGCATTTTTGGCTTGGTGGCAATATTAATTCAGGAAGAGATGCAGAACTAAATTTAAAAAAACAACAACAACAAAACACTTTGTAACTGAGCTCAAACGGTGTATCTAGTTTAATCGCAAGTTTTTGCATGGTCCTATTGATTTGCGTTTCTAAATTAAAAAAGAATGGATTGTCTTTGGATAAACAATAAAAAAACAAACACCCGCTATTTCGTATCTCTTTGAGGGTTCACGGGCGCCAGGTTGCGAGCCGAGAACTCTCTGTGCCTGCCAGAATATTGGCAAGAGCTGTAAAAGGAGCTAATCCGAACCGTCTTCTTCCATTACGCATACTCGGAAGTAACAAAACACACGGTCCAGCCTCGGATTTTGTAGCTGTGCAGTGTCCGCCCTATACTCTTCTGCGCTTTCACTCGTTCTCAAAATGAGAGCGAATAACAAGTCATGTGTCCGGTGTTTATGTTATTATCTTCGCCCCCTTATCTCCTTCCACTTTCTCGTCCTTTGCTATAGGGAAAAAATGTTCTAGGAAAAAAAATGCTCATATGGAGGCTTATTGTGTTACAGGTGACGAATGCTTCGAGCTCAGGTTACTGTAAAATTTCCATCTTTGAGCCAGCTACAAATGGCTATCAATTTGATCCCCTATGGCGTCTTGCAAAAACTTTCGCAATGATAACAATGTCGTGGTGAAAATTATGTCAATTTAATGGCGCGAAAACAATACAGAACAAAGCAAAAAGAAAACAGAAACAAAAACCTGGTGTTTAAAATTTAGGCACAGGGCAGAAAGGAACTATATATATTGTAAATATATTTTCCCCTACGTGATTTTGACTTCCGGCGGGTATGCAGGGATCATAACCCATTTGTTCTTTTTAAGCAAAGTACATCGAACAATTAGACAGGTGTTAATTCCCTTGCATGATCCAACCTTCCGGTGAGTAGGCAAGGGCGGTTTATTATCTAATGCACTCAGCCTGCACGATTAATACCGCACTCTGGAGATAAAACAATTTCAGAAAATAACAGTGAAATAGGTGAAGAATTTGTTTTTTTAACGTCAGCAATAAGTGACCTGTGCATACTGACACACTGATTGCAGCGGCCATTCTAAATTCCAAATTTCCGATTCTTATTGAAAAATGCGTACACGATATGCGGAATCTACATACACCACCACCACCGTCATCATCATCATCATCATCATCATCACCATCATTGTTATTGGAAAAAATGGAAGGAAGGCGTTCTCCACCAGTAAGGTTTTAATAGAAAAAAAACTCCAAAAAACAATCCAAATTTTCGGAACTAGTATGTTCCTTCGTCAGGGACACTACTCAGAATGTGACAAGATCATCATTGTTATCATTATCATCTTAATTATCACCACCATTATCATTTTAAGCTTTACCTGGTTTTACGAACTTTTCCTAATGGCTGTCATGTTTTATTCCTACCATTATAACAATCAAATCAAACCTTTTCCTAATTATATATTTCACATTCCTCCTTTTTCAGGTGATGCGAAACGTACCCAACATCCTGATCGTGAGTTTGTCCTTGGGCGACTTCTTGCTCATTCTCATCTCGGTTCCGGTCACTTCTGTCTACTACACCTTCAGAAACTGGCCCTTCGGGGACGCCGTCTGTAAGGTGAACGAGTACATGCAAACCCTATCCCTGGGCGTGTCCGTCTTCACGCTGACGGCCCTCAGTGCTGATCGCTACGTAGCTATTGTGGACCCTATGGCCAAACTGACGGGTCGGACGCAGCGGACCACGGTGGGCATCGCCTGTGGCATCTGGGTGCTCTCAGCTTTGCTGGCCATTCCGGATGCTGTGTTTTACGGTGAGAAAGAGTACATCACGGTGGATAACAGCACACGATATACGTTTTGCGCTGTTTCATTGAACGAGATGAATATTTACGTCAGTGCCTCCACCGTCGTGAGGCTATGTTTGTATTTCATCTTGCCCATCCTGACAATCGGGTTTTTCTATATGATGATGGCGAAAATGCTGATCAGGAGCGGGGAGAGCGTACCAACAGAATCCAAAACGGGCGCGGCCAATCATCACCGTCAGATCGCTGCCAGAAGGAAGGTGGCGCGCGTTGTGCTCAGCTTTGTGGTCATCTTTATAGTGTGCTGGCTCCCACGGCATATCTATCTCATGTGGTTCAACTACGGCCACGGTACCTTCAACGAAATCTGGCACGCCTTTAAAATCACGTCTTTCTGCCTCAAATTCATCAACTCCTGCGTCAACCCGTTCGCCTTGTACTTTCTTAGCGGTCAGTTCAGAAAATACTACAACAGGTACCTCTTCTGTTGCTGCCGAGGTATCCGGTACAGCAGCCTGGAGCCCACCTCAACAATGCACAATTTGCACAGTACGACGAAACGGGCTAGCCCGACGAACACATCCATGGTCCACTCCCAATCAATGTGTTGACTAGGCGTGGGGAAATGGCTGCTCAGCAAAGGTACCGGAAGATCTCGCAGAGCTACGTCAAAAATAGCGGGTGACTGTTCTGGCAAGCGGTTTGACAATGCACAAATGATGCTGCGCGGCAAAGAAACGAGAGTGTGAGGGAGCCATGTTGGAGTGAGCCAACGATATATATCCCCTTTAAACTCTCCTGTCTCGAAGCACATATTGATAAAAAGGCAGTTCTTTCGACACTCATCATCAACATGCTATTGGTCATACTGAAAGTGGCACAGAGCCAGTATTTCAGTCAATAACTGCTGGACGTTTAAAGTGTATGTAGACCGAAATAGACTCAGTGCTCCAGTGATTTGAAAAAAAAAAGAAAAAGAAGAAGTCATTGCTTGTCATTGAAACGGTGGCTTAAAAGATGACATTTGATCATGGAGCAATGTATGATGTAACATTGATGAGCCTGTGCTGTGTTGCCATGATACTTTTGTGGCTCTTAGATATATCTGAGCTACTCCTGTTCAGAGGTTGGTGACTCTAGACGATTTCATATAAGGCATCTGTTCTTACTTTGATGTCCACAAGCTTTTAACTGGTTATTTGTCACTTGACACTGCTGTATGGTGCATCTGAATTCATTACACGGACAAAGACATTGCCATAGCAAGCATCCCGAAAAAAAATGAATACTTGAAATGCAAGTAGGTTGTTTTAATATTTTTTTACTTCTGTTAGTCGCAATCTTCTAAATCCAACCTCTTGCTTAAGCACAAGACGTATCTGATTACGGAAAAAAATGAAACAACTTCGCTTTACTGCACCCCTACAACGTAATGACATCAGTCCGCCCTTCTTTTTGTCAGAGGAACGAGTGAGAAAGACTCTTACGGGAAGATCTGAATGACGTTTTCCTGGTTCAGGCCAACAATAACGCTACGATGCCAGTGATGTACGTTGTGCTGTCATAAATATTCTCTCATATCTATGACGCAAATTAGCTGAGTTGTGATATAATGTAATATGGGCACTCTGATCTCAGTAAGCTAAGATGCGATGTAGTGTAATCTCGAAATTATGGAGTAGGTAGATTGAGATGTGCTATCATGTAATCTCGAAGCTAAGACGTCAGTAGACGGAGATGTAAAATCACAAAATCTCGAAGCTAAGATGTCAGTAGATTGAGATGTAAAATCACAAAATCTCGAAGCTATGACGTCAGTAGACTGAGATGTAAAATCACAAAATCTCGAAGCTATGACGTCGGTAGACTGAGTTGATTATATATATATGATATTTATATGTAATCTCGAAGCACACGATTAACAATTATGGCTGGGACTCAGAATATGATGTTAACTACTCAACATAAAATAGCCTTCTCGTGCACATACCAACGTTATTAATTCGGTACTTTCAATTTCGTTACGTGACCAATGTACTGTCGTTCACATGTTGGTCTGTTTACATGCCACCTCTGCGAATGACGGGCTGCTATTGATGAAGAACACGTAGCCATGCATGAACAGAGATGTGTGTGGAAATCCCTTGGTCATGTGCCGGAACTGAAAATATCTGATTGGCCAAATCATGTGGCGCGATGTCCCTCTAATCTTCCTGAACGTGACATCAGGAATCAACTAGTTGCCCAGCTTACGGTGGTATGTGTGTGGAAGGTCTAACACCAAGGGACAGCTCTCATCAAATCCTGGATAAAAAGTGATGAAATCTTTAGAACTTTTGTTCACAATTCGAGAGAAACTGTCTCACTATAACCTTGGTATCACATGATGACCTATTGACACTGACAAGTACTTACACAGTGTTTGTGTTGACACGGGTACTGAAGGAACATCGGATATTTTTGTTTGTTTGTTTGTTTTTCTCAGTTGATTTTATCCTTGTTCCAGAGGAGATGTATAACTTTGTAAGTTGATTAAAACACTTCGATTATTTAAAGTTTAAAGTATTGTACATAGTTTATAGATATAGGCCTTATGAATAGGTCAATATATCATTATCATTTTTTTTTCTGTTCTTCTTTTACCTCACCTTTATTTCAGATATCAATGGCTGTGATGACATTGCAACAAATGGTTGTATTTGCACACGGCACAGCAAGATATCTCTTTGGCCAATCAGTGTGCGTAAACTTGGGGGTATGTCAGCGTCTCGACGTTACTTACGAAATTTGTGGGAAATATCAGGTTTCGAGCCCTGTACCTAAACGTCAGCGTAGGCTCTTAGGAGGGTCCCCGGATATTATTTTTTAAGTCATTCATAAATCTTAATCTTAACTCAAGAAGCGTGAGACTGCTCGGGTTCTCTCTTCAGCTGCTTGCGTGACCACTGTTACGGATAATGACCTTTGCACGTGTTTTCTGCCAATCGGTCAGGTGACACTGGACCAGGTGTGCAAAAGTGGCGGTAGAGGTGTCGGCAAAGAGATGCGTAAATATTCTATTACCGCACTCACGCGATAGTAGTTTATCACCGCATTACGAGGGTGAACTCAAAGCACACTTACATTGTAAGATAATGGCATCTTTTCATCGAAGTGGTTGAATTCACTACCCGGCATCACTGCGGGCCTCTGCCACCTGGCGCTTGGGTTTAGGCCTAGGGGTACATGATTAGAAAAGAGACATTACATATGAGAGAGTTTATAAGCAATGATAGTGTCTGAGGACTGTCCCTGGGTTGCTTTTTCTTTCTTAACCTTATCCCTAACGTTGCTCTGGGCCTAAACCAAGCAGTATGTGGGAGGGTCCCCGGATGCTGCCAAGGAAATTGGCCCAAGTTCATGGTTCAATTCAAGTCCAGTGCAGTGCCGTGTGCAAAAACATATTCCTCTAAGTTGACAGACTCAGCATAGATACTTAAGAACTTGCGCCCTTAAGGATGTGATCTCTTTCCATCATAATTTTGAACGTCAAAGGGCGCTTCTAGCACCGGCGCACTTATGTAGCTCTTACGATGGCAAGATATCCCATCGTTAATGCGCAAGTTCTCAACTTTGTCATTGTCTGCCGTGTTTTTATTAACTCTCTACATTCATCATAAAATGCTTGCAGACAATGTAGTTTGGGATAAATTCCCTGTTATTATACACTTCACCATATGTGATAAGATGCTCCTGTGGCCATGTGTTAAAGTCTGGGTATGTATACTTGGCATAATTGATGTCTCCAGTTTAAGTGGTTTGTACATTCCAGTCTGGTATCTTGTTGATATATCTTGGCGCTAGATGGAGTCACTTCGCTAATAGTAAGTGACTGGAAACAAAAAGAGAGAAAGAGAGAGAGAGAGAGAGAGAGAGAGAGATTGAGCATTTGGGTGATGGAAAGGCAGGTGGCACGTGGATAAGCCTGGAGATAGTCAGGACTGCTTTTCAGCTATGAACAAAGCTATATCAGGTTGTTGTTTACTTCGATACTGTGGCCAAATAAATAAAAATCATGCCATGCCCAGACCAATGTATAAAGAAGCTTCTGTTCCTTCTAAATACTTTTCAGTTATATGAATACACGATTGCTGTCATGCATTCATTAATGGTGCGTATCGGTGTGAACTAGAAGTGAACGAATACGAAGAAAAAGAGAGAATGAATGAGGAGGAATTTACATGCCTCCAGTTTATGTGAAGTTAATTTATGTGGTCTTTGCTTCTTTTTTCTTGGAATTTTTAATGCCACTTACTGTTTGTTAGCCAATGTGCAAGCCGTTTTACGTAGCTCCTAGATGAAAAATCGGTTTTCTGTTTCTTCAGGGTTGGATCTGAATTTTATTTCGCAAATATCATACTTTACAAACCACATGTCAGAATGTATTTTTGGGGCAACTGTTCAGGGACATCGAACATAATTATTTTCAATACAAAAATTTCAGGGAAATTGTGTGAAAAATGACTAGAGAATCATATTCTTATTTAAATGAGGATATTGAAAATAAAATTGTCAATGTGGCGACGCGCGCAATTAATTGTATCATAATATCATTTAGCCGTTGTGCTTTGTTTGAATTCTTTACGTTCGTAATACCGTTTTGTGTTTTATACGAGGATTATGTTACTTTTTTTTTTTTTTTGAAATAGTGAAATAGAGGCATATTCCCAAATAGACTTTAACGCTAATATTTTAAAGGAAGAAAAACAAACAGCAAATTCTTATCATAAGTCTATGGGTTGTTCCAAGTATCCTAAGAACTGTTGATGTATCAAAGAATGCAGAAAAAAATGATATAGAATTTTACATTTACTACAGCCTTATATTCTGCAAGTCTGTGACTGGTGATTTCAGTAACATGTAAAAATATGATATATTCTTCATATGCCTGGACTAATGTTTACTGAATTATGTGCAACTTCAATGAAAGCTTTTTGTATTGTTCCCATTTTGGTTAAGTTGTAAATCTCTTCTCAGAGACTGAAATCAAACATGAAGCCTCCAGATTTTAAAGACACGAGAGTGCAATTAGTGATTTAGTAATGTCAACTGATGCATTAGACGGGGCTGTCTCCTAAACAACTTTTAATGGAGTGATAATTATGGCTCTCTGCTTGAACATGCGTTGTCAAAGAAGAGAAAACGTGCGATACTGGATCACAGCTTCCAGTAAAGACACCCTTAACGATGGTAAACATCTTTAAAAGTTGACGCGTTACGATCTGACAGAAATGTTACTGGACACTGCCGCAGGTAATAAATATCAGAACTCCAAGCAAGCGTGGGATAATAAATATTTGTAGTTCTCCAACTGTTAAGCCGTTGGCAAAATATTTGGAAACACCCTCGTATTCTTTTTCCAATAGCCCTGTGCATAAATCCTTGCGTAAACTTGCGCACGGCGGTCACCAAGGGAAGCTATAAAAACATTGGTGGTGTTTTTAGTAGTAACCACAGTACGCAGATTTACGCAGGGATTATACATACGGCCATATTCCATTGTTTCTCGTTTGCTGTATATAGTTCTCTTATGGTTTCATATCATGCACATAGATATTATATGCCCAAGGTTCTGGATTTCTAGAATTTTCAGCAGTTTCATCGTCGACATCATCATTTTCGTCATCAGATTTCAAATTTAAGAACTGTTGTTACATCAGACACAAACTGCAGAGATATTTTATTATGAAACACAGATTTTAAATGGCCAAATTTCGATCGTAGAAGGTTTTTGTTAGGCACATTTTTATTCTAAGTGGATCTAAGACATTGTCATTGTCTTCATCGTCACCACTACCATCATTATCATCACCACCACCACCATCATCATCATCAGCATCAACATCATCATCATCATCATCATCATCATCAACATTTGGAACACATGTCCATACTGGTGAATAATTAGACATTTACTTTAATATATAAAAATGAAATGATTACAGTGATATGATAAAACATGCGATTTTTCTCCTCCTCATCATCATCATAATCATCATCGCCATCGTCATCATCACCTTCATTATTATAATCACCATCATTATCGCAAATAATCACATTTATCGCTCATCTTTGTTCTCCTTGTCGTTCTCATCAAGAAATGGAACAGTATTTCACCTGCCTGCTTTATACAGTGACAATCCCCTTCAAAATTTATGCTGCTGCTGCTGTCAGATGTAATTTTATGTTCAACTTATTTAAAAGTGAAGTTAATGTTCAAAATTTGAACTACCTCCAGAATGAGAGAGTGAAACAGTCATAATGAAGAACTGTAACAATAGTAATAGATTGTGGCAGTATGCATAATCCTCACGTTAATTTGCGCATTGCATTAACAACACACTGAGCACTTCTAATTCTTTTTTGAGGTGGAGAGGGGAGAGAGGGGAAGGGGTTCCATGGTTACAGCAGTGCATTATTTAACTAAGGAATTTTGCATGTGGCCACTGGTTTCTAAGTCTCATATCCAGGCATTGCCATTTCAGTTTGGTTTTCATCAACAAGTTGACTCAGGTAGTACTTTCCCAATTTCATGGAGCATACAGTGCCGCTGCCATTTTTAAATGGCTGAGTACTAAAATCGAGATGGTGACTTTTATTGCTTATGCTATTGCTTACTTAACATAATATGGACGACTTAATAAGCATCTTAACCCAGAATATTGATGGTCATGTTAATTTATTGCTAGGTATCCTTGTGTCAGGGATGTAATTCACCTTTTAGAAATCAACCAGCTAGAACAACCAGTCTCTCGTATTTGCCAAAGGCTCAGAGTGTATGACTGAGTAGCGTTGATATCGTTATTGATAAAGAAACTTTGCTATTGGAAAACAGAGCTGAAAAGCCTTTTTTAGCTTCTGAAACAGGTGAATGTCTATCGAACATTTTAAACGGTAAGCATTGCTCTTATTTGAGAACTTGCGCATCAGCAATGGGATCTGATACCATCGTACGAAGTACATAGACTGTCATACTGAACACTGCTAAAAATGCATTCAGCAGCGATGCAGTAACGCTGGAAACAAAGATCACATCGTTAATGCGCAAGCTGTCTATTATGCACAAATTCAGGGCGCAAGCTGTACAAAGTGAACAGACACTGACTAGCATGACAATGTATTATAAATATGGTATAGATAGTAAAGTCACATAGAAAACAGTAGATTACCTTTCCTTGTGATTTTATAACATCACACAAGAGTTGTCTTCCCAATGATCAGAGATGTATCTGGAATAAACTGAAAGAGAGGACACCAGGACAAGATCATACTGAATTTGACCCCCCCCCCCTTTCCCCCAACTCGTTTTGTGATTAATTTTGCATTTGTATGTTGTACTGTCGCAGATCGATATATTATCACAACAATGATTCATTGTTTTAAGCTTATGTTTACTGCACGTCACATGTTGTCGTAAGATTAATAAAGTGCTACGGTCATAATCCTGCACGTCTTTTCTTTTCTTTATTTCCCTCACTTTTGTCTTTGATTGGGAGCGTGGATGTGTGAACGATGGGGCAGATGAACAATGAAATTTGGCATACATGAATTTGTAAAGAAAATACCGAAAAAAAAAAAACCAACCAGAAGAAACGTGAATAGGTCACGTGACCGGTTTAAAAGGACAGGTGGTTGGATGTGTGTCGGTTTGGGGATGGGGATGTTATGAGAGATTGGGTAGGCCAAGCAGTGAAAGCCAGCTCCAAGCTCATATATATTAGTAATGAGGTTTATAGGTTTCGAATCCAGGCTAATGCCCGCTCACGCGACTTCACACTATTTTTACCCCAGTAGACCTGATTACTTTAAGAATTTATCCACTCCCTGGGGAGCATACAGTACCGCTGCCATTTACAGGCGCTGATCACTAGCATTCTGATAGTATCTTCCACTGCCTATAGTCAGGTACCCATTTTGCAAACGGGTAGTCTGAGGAAAATGTGAAAGAGGGCACTAACAACATGACCGTGGTCGTCGGAAATCGACCTTTAGATATTGAGTCCAAAGCCATAACCGTTAATAGTCTATCTATCCCCTTAATCCTTTATTTCTTAGTCATCTCCTGATTGGGAATTGGGGGAGGAAAATTCAACGTTTACAAATAATCAGTGGTGTTATATGTATTGTATTTTTGGGCTGGACGGTGGTAGAGATGCTGGTTATTCTAGTGGTGTATATCGCTGCTATTGTTGTTGTTGTTGCTGCTGCTGCGGCTGCTGCTGCTGCTGCTGCTGCTGCTGATGATGATGATGATACTTTTAATGGGTAATGTTGAGGATCATGGTGACGGGTGTGGTTATGTAAATGATCTGGTCACAGTGGCGATATTAGTAGCTTTTTCCAGGCCAGAATGCCCACATCTAACACAGTATGTGAGCCAGTAGAATAGAATAGAATAGAATAGAATAGAATAGAATAGAATAGAATAGAATAGAATAGACTACATTAAAAGAAGCCGTTGTGGCTTACAGTAATTTCTCATCAAATTGTGGCTCAACAAGCACCTGCATAAGATAGGCATGCGCAGTTCAACCCTCTGTCAGTGCCTGCGGGCAGATCAAACACCGCAACATGTCTTGCAGGACTACTCTCTCCTGACAGAATTAAGAGAATGGTTTTGGCCATCGCCATTACTGACAATGAAACGAAGCTATAGGTGAACTGCGCAGACCTACAACTGACCATCCAGTTCATGGCCTATAGCGGTCTGCTAGCATAATCAGTGAACGCAGAAGACAAAGAGGAAGAGTGTGTTTATGAAGTACGACCTTATCCATCAGCGAAGAAGATATAATCATCAGCAATGAATCTTCACCGTCTTAAGGATATTTCATAAGGAGATTGCTTTTCTGAGAGGTAGACAATTTGCAACTGAGCTATTTCTATGATCAAATAAGTCACGAAGTCAATGTTTAAAAAATAAAACACTGAAGTTTGAGACTGGGCTTTTTGGTATTGCGTTCTCAAAAAATAATATTTTTTTCTCCTTCCTGGAAACCCCCACTTGCATGATATAGCCGAATTACCTACATAACTGACAGAAAATTATACGCCTGCAGTTCTGCTCTCAGAGATACGTTTTGCTCTCAAGCTCTTTAACCTGAAATCGACTGAAACAAATGCTTGCTGGAAGCTTCCTGTAGACATAGAAAACGGCTGTCGTTTGAGTCAGTTGCTGCATTTTTTGGAAACAATTCGCACCAGATTACGAAAATTTCCGAACACAGATGACTGAGTGACGACCCTCAAGGCAGTATCAAAGAGGATAAAGTTAGTAACTAAAAGTTAGTTTACAGCACTATACCGCACTGAAGAGCCCCCCCTTAAACTCAAAATTGGGTTAGTTTACCACACTTTCCATATACCCCAGATCTGGCGCCATCAGTCTTTCCCCTGACCTGCTTAGGAACAGATGATGTCGGCATTTTGTTTGTTTAATATCACATTTATGAAATGAGTTATACATTTATTGTATTCGCGAGCTTTTGGCGAACAAATACGATAAATGTATAACGAATTTCATAAATCTGATATCAAACAAACACGAGTTTCAGATCCTTTTTATGATAGAAACTCTAACTAATAAAAAAAATGAACGTTTAATCATGAAAAGGACTCTGAAGTGGCCCTCATTCTGTTTGAGACACATCAATTACAACTGAACTGAATAGACCACATATCTACGCGACACAAAGTAGATGCAAACAGCTGACAATCATCAATGAAACTTTAGACCACAGAGACACGATGACATTTCAAGTACTTTAATTCAGATGTTTAACTGAACTGAAAGTGAAACGTGAAACGAAGCCAGAGAACAATGACAAGCGGTAAGAAAGACAGACTGAATTTTTTCCCCCTTATATCTAGACAGAGGGACACCCCACCGCAGTGAAAATAGTTACAACAGAAATGACGTCACATAATAATGACGCCACAAAATAAATGACGTCACATATTTATACGAGTACACCTCGTTTCATCGACAACATTCTGTCTATTGTTAAAGAAGATTAAAGGAGAATGATGAACCTCTCAAAGGCACTGCACAGGTTTCATCGTCACTCGCCAGTAGCCAGTACTGGATCTGTCCATTTTAAAACCGTCGAGTATAAGGGCTGGTGCTCCTCTTTTTGTCGTTATCCCCTCCAGGTATGAAGATGCCAATGTATTTTTAACTGTTGGCTATATTAGGTTTTACACCTCTCATTAACTTATCCTGGGGTGCCGTTTCAAACTACTTCCAAAAATGTTGTTTAGCTCTTCCTCCAAATTTTGACACAAAGAAAAATGCACCCGAACGAGTTAGATTTTGAGAACTTAGGCAGTGAAGCAGACAACCTAATATTTTAGGCCTTTTCACTCAGTAAACAGGGTAACCTTACCCACCTAGCAACAACCACAAATTTTATAGTTGAGTGACTAAACCTCACCTATTCTGAGTCTACACATATATTTGCACCTATCTAAGCCTTTGAAATTAAAATCCAACCCCCTACCCCCCTCCCCATGGCGAATATTCTGATTTTATAGGGACTATTTAAAATTGCATATTTTTATGCCAGGTGCTATTGGCATCTTCATACCTCCATGGTTCATTTGTAAATGGTACCTATTCAAGCTACTTTTATACACAGTTATACCCACGTTGTGTCTACAGATAACTGTTTAATGCTATTTCGGGAAAATGAACATACGTGATTACAACTTGAGTAAAACTCAATTCATTACTGAATAATATTGTTTCAGCTGAACACTCATTTTTAGAGGCATAAGAACCTCAGTTTACAATATTTACACGATGTCAACTTTTAAAAAGTATGTGATTGAATTTAGTTATAGTACTCGATTACAGCATAAGTACTGCACGAGTATGAACGCTTTAATCTTGTGAGAACAATGGTTGACGATGAAACGAGGTGAATTGTCGGCATGTGTCGATAAAACGAGACTAACTAAGGTGGCGTGTGGATGAAAAGAGGTGCGCCCATTTATAAGCCTAGGGATTTCCAAGGCTTCCAATCAAAGTATTCGTACGCAGGTCAAAGGTCAAATTTATGTAACGTGTGACGTATCAAAAACTTATTGCACACTCCAATATCACCTGAAATAGGGCCTCTTTATATGATAATTAGGTTCTGTTCCTCTTTAAAAAAATATATATATCTTTGCTAGTTTGTGCGGTAAATATTATTTGATCACTATTCATAAGATAAATTAATGGAGGAAATGTTATAGTTACACAATGTTAGCAATGATTTTGTCAGGAACAATCAGTTGTTAAAAAAAGGAAGGCATTTCATTCACATATATTTTCACTGACTCACTATTCGACTATACATATATAATATGGGATCTCGGAAAAGAGAAAAGAAATGATCCCCACGTCTCTCCAGCAAAGAACACGTGTGATATGTTTTAAACTGTTTTCTCTGCAGTGAATCAGATTTTCACCCACGTATTATGATGTTAGGAAAGTAATCGAGTACTCTGTCTGTAACCAGCTACTTGGGAATTTTTAGCAATACATAGTAATCGAAGTAATCGGTTACGTTAACTTGACTGCAATCTACGTTTTTTTCTGATCCACCAGCGCTGAAGAGCAGGCCATGCTCAGTGCCCTAGTTTCATGATGACTCTTGGCTTGCTCTATAGTTGTTAGCGAAGACACATAATTTCACTCCCTCACCACTTCATCCTACACTATCATTTTCCTGATATAGGCTAGTCTAGACACGTCCTCTCCCTGGTCTCCTCCTTATCACTGCACAATTAGTGTCCCAGCGCAATCATCATTATGTTGCCCTGGTCTATATACATGTAATGTCCAAATTCCTCCCACGTCCACATGCCCAAACGACAGACACACTTTCCATCGATCAGCTAATTTACCTTTATCTACACCAGGGGTGTTCAGCTTTTCAGACCGGAAACGGTACAGTTTCGTATTTTGCATATTTCGTGTGTGTACCATATCTAAAAATAATATGGCAGCATATATCATTTGTCAAGTCAAGACAGTGAATCTTATTATAGAATAGTCTGTTGTTACTTAGCAAATCATGCTTTACACCCTGAGAGGGCCATAATATCTTGGCCATCAGGCTAGCGAATGAAAACCTCTGATCTAGACCACGCTCTCACATGAATAGTGATAAAATTGCCCGTATTTTCTTGTTCAAACCTAGCCACTGTAAGGGCCAAGGGTTTTTTTTTTGTTGTGCTGGGGATGGAGAGGGGACGGAGGAGGTTTGAAGGGTAGGGGTCAAAACTCTAGGGTGAATGATAAAATCGAGTTCGGGCCATTTCCGTCAGTTTTTTTTTTTTTTAAGAACGAGATTTTGTTCACTCACTAATTAGTTCACTCACTCATCCATCCATCCATTCATCCATTCATCCATCCATCCATCCATCCATCCACGCACTCACGGAAGTATGCAAATACTCACTCACTCACTCACTCACTCACTCACTCACTCACTCACTCACTCACTCACTCACTCACTCACTCACTCACTCACTCACTCACTCACTCACCCACTCACTTGTCCGCGTACAAACTCATAAATATATCCACTCATTCTTCCCAACTCTCTCATTCATTCATTCATTCATTCATTCATTCATTCATTATGCGCTCATTCACTAGATCATTTACAAACGTGCACGCTTCCTCATAACTCACTCTTTCACTTACTCACTCACACACTCTCTCATCCACCCGTTCATTCACTCGCTCGCACATGCGGAAACGAGCTATCCGGAGAAGGACCTTATCTTAAACCTTTGAGAGGATAAAAGGGCCGCTGAGTGGTTTACGGTTTCCGTCTCACATGCCTGTGGCCAGCAGTTTGTCGCTGCTATTATACATGCCATACCTCTGGGAATACTCACGTTGCTCAAATAGACATCCATCTTTAAACTGATCACCATAATGGATGTTTCGTTTATTTGTCGCCCCCCGCTTTTTCGCACCTCCTCGGGAGCATATGATAGACAAAGTTGCAACTCTGGAAAAGGTTCAATAATTGAGAGCTTGTCTATTAACGGTGGGATTTCCTACCATCGTAAGAATTACACTAGTACAGCTGCAAAACTCTGCACAATGAACGCTACAGAAGGTGCATTCAGCACTGTTGCAGCGTTCATTGTGCAGAATTAATGTAATTCTTGCGATGGTAGGAAATCCCACCCCACCGTTAATAGACAAGCTCTCAATCCAAGACAGAGATTTCGGTATGCGGAGTGTTAGTGAGCTGTCATCGTTAATGCGCAAGCTCGCAAATGGAGTTCTCATATAAGAGTATTTATTATCTGAATAAAGAAAAAAAAAACAACCCAAGAGATGCTGTCTCATTTGTCTTGTGATTCTGGAACCTGCATCATTGTTCTCAGGGGCATTTACGTACGGGGTTTGTTGCCTGTTTTAATAACTACCAGAGAATCTGCTGGCTCATTGTTCCCGTCAATCTTTGATTGTTTCTCTCTCTGACCTTCCCTTTGAGCTGGTTGGTTCCAGCATTTCCTTTCTGCACTCCAACAACAACAGCCATTCATTCTGGTGCATTCTCTGCTTTCAGATCTTCTATACGTCTGAGTTTCTCACTCACTGCTTTGGGTATTATCTGTCTTGTCCATGATAATGACGCCCTCGGTTGCTGCAGCAGTACCGGCAAGTTCGTCTGCATACTCGTAAACAGGCATTCCTGTATGACTTGGGGCTATATCCATAGTAAACGTCTTGCGTTAACCACAGCAAACATTACAGATGTTTTCGAAGTTCCATGTGGTTACCGCAGTGCGTTAACTAATGTAAGGATTATGCATATGACCACTAGGCAGACAAGTCCACATGATTCTTACTATGATGTTTTGATTAAGTGCGATTAGCAAGATTGCTATTAAAGTGAGTCAGTAGAACATAAGCAAAATAGTGTTTTATGAGTATGGTCTATTCCATGGAAAGGGTCATTCTGTCAATTACCCTAACGCCCATCTACAAAGTGCTTTAATCCATATTCACATACTAAGTCGTATTTCAAAAGATAAATATCGGAAAAAAAGGAATCATGTGTATTCTTTTCATTGGCACATTAATTTTTGGTCTACTTTCTACTGGAATTATTAAGAACTTGATATTTCCACCTCGGTAGATACTGCTCTTAGAACTGGCCAGAAATTCTGAAGAAAGTGATGCCAAACTTCGCATTTGACCTCATTTTGGCTAGCGGTGCTTTAGGTTACAGACCTGTAATAGGATTGGACCCTTTTTTCCTCTGTGTGCTCTATTAACATTTTGAGCTGCCCTCTGAACCCAAAGTTTTAGCATTCACCCAGACCCATACCGCTAATACCAGACTGAAGCTCATTATATGGCCCAAATTTTAAGACTTACCCAACCCTAGCAAGCCCATTGAAATTTTGAGCTTGGTTGCTATTTGTAAACAGACCCTACATTTTTCACTGGTCAATGCCAAACCCCTCCTCTTCCGCCTGAGCACACCCTTGACCTGGCAGTTCCAGCCCAGGGCTAAATAGTGCCTGGTAAAATAAAGTAAAATGGACACAGATTCCCATGATATCAAAATTTCCCCCCCGGAGCCCTTATTACTGGAAGCAGGGCATGCCAAAAGAAGGAAAAGGGAAGATGAAATATACCCCCTGAGTTGTACGACCCAAAAGTGAAAGTACAATTACAGGCCTGTAACCTTTACGTCAAATTGGGGGCGGTATACAGCCGAAGGAAGGAACCTGTGTATAGGGACTTATTCTCGCTTCTCACAAAAGCGGTCGTGTTGGACAGGTGACTTCCGTATGCAGATTGATTAATTATGTCGAGCTCTGCAAAAAAACACTTTCTGTATAGTATACTTTCTTCACAAGCATGATACCTGAGAACTTGTGCATAAACGGTGGGATATGTTTCCGTGGCAAGGTTTACATTAGTTCGTTGGTGCTGAATGCACGCTTAGTAGCGTCCAACAAGCAGCGTTAACTAGCAATTTGCGCATTAACAATGGAATCACTTAACTTACCATCGTAAGATTTACATTAGTTCGTTGGTGCTGAATGCACGCTTAGTAGCGTCCAGCAAGCAGCGTTAACTAGCAATTTGCGCATTAACGATGGGATCTCTTACCATCGCAAGAATTACAATGACTCTGCGTGATGGATGTCACTATGGGTGCATTCAGCATCGATGCACTGATGTATTCTCACGATGGTTAGAGATCCCATCATTAATGGCCAAACTATCACATACTCTCAGTTATCCTATGTCATATTAAAAAGACATAGTTATAAACCATATTTAGCTATATTCAAAGCATACCCTACATTAACTCTATAATCATTTTTCAAAACCCTTTAATGATATTAAAATTTAGGACATAATAATGAGTCATCGTCATGTTAAGACAGGTGCGCGCAATATGGAGGTTCTAGATATACAGAATCCGAATCGTCGTCCTTGAGACTCCGTTGTCTGGGCAGCTGGTCGCGACCAGACGATCCTGAGATCATGTTTAACCGAATTTCACAAACTAGGTGTTAATATAAAAATTGCCTTCACTGACTCGGAATCTATGTTAAGTCTAGACGCTCAAACACAACACGTCACGACACGACACGATACGACACGATAGGACACGACACGGTAAGAAAGGGACCTACGATAAAGGCAAGCAATAACTAACATATTTGATATGATCCGCAATCCAGTTCTGAGCAAATGTTAATAAATAAATAAGTAAATAAATAAAATTTTCAAAACATATCAAAAGCAGCTTTTTGCTCACCATTTTACCTCTAGTCTTCATTTATGTAGGAAACAACTTTAAGACGTCAACATGTGAATTATATCAAGTGCACTTCCGGCTGAATTTCTTCTTTTGAGTCCAACAAAGTAATACTATAGTAATACTATAAAACAAGGTAATAATCTGAGGACAGCTCACTAACACTCCGCATACCGAAATCTCTGCTTGTTGTCATAACAACGACTGATGAGGTGTGTTTTGACACCGAACAGGAGAGTGACGATGGAATTTTCCATCTGCATGCCCTCAGTTAAACAAAAGTCTGATCATTTAATTTTGACCGGAGTCCAAGAAAATGGCCTGACGTTACAAGATTACTGAGAACTTCCTCATTAACGATGGGATCTCTTACCATGGAAAATATTACATTACTGCGTCGGTGCTGAATGCTCCCTTGGAAACGTTCAATTTGGATAGTTACTGTAATTTTTGCGAGGTGATCACATCGTTAATGCACAAGTTCTTATATCAAAATATAATATTGGTCGTGCTTCACTAAAGAAAAATTTATCAGAGTGAATGAGGGAATTTAAAAGATGGTTCTTCAGAAGGCTGTTGCGAGAATGAGGTACATGTACATTGTCAGGGATATTCGTAGGTTGGGTTGCTTTGTTTGATTGGTTTGGTTTGGTTTGGTTTGGTTTAGTTTGGTTTGGTTAATTTGGTTTGGTTTAGTTTAGTTAAGTTTGGTTTGGTTTGGTTTGGTTTGGTTTGGTTCTTCAGATCAAGCAGGAGTGTTACAAAGAAAAACGGAGTTTACTGTGAAAAGCAAAGCAAGATAGAGGGAACAGCAAGGAATCAATCAGTTAACCAACCAACCAACCAACCAACCAACCAACCAACCAACCAACCAACCAACACATCCACAACCACCAACCAACCAACCAACCAACCAACCAACCAACCAACCAACCAACCAACCAACACAATCACAACCACCAAAATCACAACAACCAACCAACCAACCAACCAACCAACCAACCAACCAACCAACCAACCAACCTACCTACCGACCAACCAACCAACCTACCGACCAACCAACCAACCAACCAACCAACACAACCAACCAACCAACCAACCAACCAACCAACCAACCAACCAACCAACCAACCAACCAAACTCTCAGCCAGCCAACCTCTAAGCCAGCCAGCCAAATAAAGGAATGAACGAATGAATACGCGTAAGTTGTTCATATGACTGAGGTTCCGGAACTAAGCTCCAGTTTCATGGTTGGAGCTAACGGAGTTCCCTTGTTTCACATGATCGTGAATGAATGAATGAATGAATGAATGAATGAATGAATGAATGAATGAATGACGTACGTCAGTCAATCAGTCAGTCAGTCAGTCGGTCAGTCACTCACTCACTCACTCGCACACTCAAACAACCAGTCAATGAATGGTTGAAGAAAGAAAGAAAGAAAGACAGAATGAAAGAAAGAAAGACAGAATGAAAGAAAGAAAAAGAAAGAGAGAAAGACTGTAAAAAAGAAAACAAAGGTGCGATATAAACAAAGAAAAATGTCAATTTAATCATCTCTCCCCTCCTTCCCCAACAAAAAGTTATATACGAAATAATTCTCTTAATGCTCCCGCTGGGTAGACTTCCGGTCAAGCTGTTTCTCCCTGTCGCCCTTCCTTTCCATGTTCACAGTTAGCCCTTGTTAGCCCTTAAGCCCATCAGGACCCGAAAGAGACAGCCCATCCTGTTTATGTTATTGGTTCAGAGGGAAGACTTGTTAAGGGACAGATCTTCGGTGGGAACCTGCTGGGAATGGCTAAAAGAGCGAAAGGCAATATTCAGTCACCAGTGTCAATTTTTTTTTCTTGCACTGAGTTCTTTTATTTCCTTTCATCTTTCCATCCACAGAATAACAGACTGAACACAAGAATTACCGAAAGCTACTGCCGAATGTTTCAGGAGGTACTTTGGGCGCCATAACAGATTGATCACCAACTCGCTCGTGTTCTCCACTTCCAGGCACATGATTTTGTCCCCCACAAAATGCACAACGAAGGTATGGGACCAGATTCCCGCAGATTTGATGTATAATGGCTACTACGAAATCCCTTACTGACTGGGCCCAATATGAATACAGATGAAACGGATGAACTGGTTTTTAACAATTTGCTGGGAAACCGTAATAGCTGACTTTATGCATGTTGGTCGAGGTTCACAAAGCTAGAAGGCCATTATGTGAAAAAAATCTCTAGTTGTAACCTACATATGACGCAGTTAATAAAAATATGACGTCGTGAGCTAAAGTTCTGATTTTTTTCCCCCTCATATTTCCAAATGGATAATTTGCCTGCGTTAGTCGGTGAAAAAATACGTTATAAAATATTCCATTTGCAAAACAAATTAAGCCATTCATGGAACATGCAAATATTTACAGTAACGATTCTCGATCAAGTGTTTCATTTACTCCGAATCTCATATGATGAAAATTAGAAACTGTTGTAAGGATGAATAAAAGTGAGAAAGACAGCATGAAAGAAGACGGGAGAAAGAGGAGGGTAAAATAAAACTGGGTTGTGCACGTTAATGTATAGGATTGAATTTGTGTATATTGTACTGATATGTTCCCTTTTTTTTTTCATTTCTTTCTCTGTGCAGTTTGTTTGTTTGTTTGTTTTTTTCCTCTCGGCTAATGTACTTATTGTGTTTTCTTAGAAATGTTATTCTGTAATGATTATCACTGTGTAAGTGTGAAGCAAAGTGTGTGGTGCATGCCTAATAAAGATTTGAACTTGAACTGTGAGTTACTCTCTTTTGACGTGGACAACAAAATTAAACCATTGTCATAGGTAAATATAAGTCCTTTGAACTGCACACAATACGATAAAAAAAGTAATCCCAATAGACAGTATTACTAAATGGTTATTGCAAATTGTCCAAAGAAGGTGCTTTTATCATGAGACAAAAGTATAGCCACACACACACACACACACACACACAACTCTGTACATAATGACTGCAGTGACCAGAAACAAAGTACAAATAATATTTTCTTGATAGCACTTAATATTAACGTGTGTTCCGGGTGGCAAGGGTGTGTTTTGAACTACCTCTTGCTGCCGTGTGACTGGATACTCTTCATTTCTTACGCGCAATACACCAAAAGGGCTCGCTAATTTCCCTTGGGCCTCAAGGGGCCACCTGGGACTATACATAGGTATATCATCCCCTTCCTCGGCAATTGCGGATGACTTGTTAAATTTGAGATCTCTAGTGTGTAAATTTCTGAGGACCCTCCAGTGTAAATTTCTGTACCGGAGAATTTCAACCACAAATAAACAAACGTAACAAATGATCATTACTATATTATAACATATTAAATTCCTATTCATGCCAATTAAAAAAAAAAAAAAAGAAAAAAAAAGAGTTGCACTCGCTTCATATAGAATACAAAGGAACACAACGTTATACAACAACACATACGATATCTGACCTGTTTTTATTACATTTGGGAGAGGATGTTTTATTTCCCACCGTGTAGTACTTGGACTATTAATTTGTGTACTTCTTTACTGCCAGATTAAGGGCATGGAACCCAGTCCTGTAAACCTGTGCTTTGATCTGCATGGGTTAACTGTCAATAAAATCGCAATAAAACCAGTGAGATAATGTATTTGGACCTTGTTGTATAGCGCTGGCAGAACTCATTAATAGTGCCAGGCAAGGTTCTGTAAGTTTGCATGCAGTTTCCTTCTTCTGTTGCATGTGCAATATGGTTCCAAGTCAACAACGATAAAATAACCCAGCACCTTCTGGAGCAGGCAAGGTTCTGGATCGCCCCCCCCCCCCCCCNGCCCCATTAACCCTCAAAAATGCATGGATCGGACAAGACATACAACACACAGACACAGACTCTCTCACACACACACACACACACACACACACACACACACACACACACAAAACACATATACTGGTTTTAGAATAGCAGCGTCCAAAGCTGATGCCCTTTATTTCGTCCACTGCCACTAGGTACAACCTACAAAATCACAAGCCAAAATTATCAAAAGCTTTCGCATGTAACCCTCGCTAACACTCGGGTCGCCAGTTCCTCTCGTCTGTATACACTTACTTGCGCCAGTGCGGCCAGAGATCTTTAATATGTGGTGCAAGACGGTTCTGCGTTGTCGCTGCCAACTTCAAAGGCAAGACTGAAGAACGCACAATGCAACCAGTGTGCTTGGGGTACGATATCCTAGGTGAATAGTGTGGTGAATAGTAGCCGAAATCTGCAAAGGAGTGTCTGCTGGACGTATAAGGTCGTTTTCACAAATAACGTCAAATTGAGAGCTTGCGCATTAACGATGGGATCTCTTACCAACGTGATGAAATACTTTAGTACACTGGCGCTATGTGCATCCTTAGTAGCATTCAACATGGTGAGTTAATGCAATTCTTCCAATCACTACTGCGTAAATGTCCTTTTAATTTTGTTCAGAGGTTTAGCATGATTCTTAAAACCTCTTGTAAAACCTTAAAAGTGAAATGACGAGGCGTTTATGTCTTTTTTGAAGAGCTAGGATCTTTAGGTGCGTTACACTGATTACAGATGTATCGTTATGTCTGTAAACTTGTTGCAGGCCAGGCACCCGTTTTCCGCTGATTCCCACTGTTTTGGAATACTTGTGACGTTATGGTTAAACACGCCCAAATCTTTTTGCTATATTATATTACTATGCCGTCACTCTAACCCTAATTTCGTTGGGTATTTCCAAGCCAGTGATGGAGATATAGATCTGATCTAAAAAAAAACAACTTTTAATAGCCGAAGACTAGTAAAGTTTTTCAGCTGTGTCTCGTCGTTTGACCCACCACCCCTGTGAAAAGCCAACTGAGGCCTCAGGCAAGACAATGTATTTCTGGTAAATTCAATTTAGTTTCATCTCCCCACTTTTAAACTGCATTTTGCGGTCTAGCCTTCATTTCAATCTTTTAATTTTTGCTTTTCGTGCGACCTGAGAATGTTACTCACCTTTTGAAATCCGTAATAATGTTCGTCTTCAGAAAAAAACAGATTATATGACAAAAGTAGATTTACAAAAAAAAAACCACAAAAAACGCACAAGAATAAATGTTCACTTTGATGACTTTGTAACTAAACTAAAACTTCCTGTTTACTTACTGAGGGGTGGTCTCACCGGAGTCGGATGTCAGTTTAATGGATTTAGTGATAAGAAAATGGTTTTATTATATTAAAATTTAATAAAACAGACTGAGATGGCCCCCTTAATTTTTTAAGCGAAGTCTAGACATTGTCAGTACTACTCTCTGCTAGACACGGTCGCTGATCACGATTTGTTGACAGCGAAGTTAACAAAAAAACCACCAAAATATTTCGGTCAATTAGATTATCTAAATACTGTATACCACCGTTTCGCCGTAATATTTTCCACTTTTTCCGCCGCAATTCAGTTTATTTTGTATATTATGATATATAAAAGATTTTCAGTGTAAATAATTGTTGAATTGAAACACAAGCATGCACACACACA
>JAWQUT010000046.1:887291-907271 GCA_033807755.1 Ellobium chinense | reverse complement strand
ATATAATTCAAACCTAGAAAAGACATATTATAATTGTGACAGTATTCGGGCCCTTGGAGTGAATAAGTCATTCGTGAACTGATCATAGATTCTGTTGTAAACGTTGATACCGAGATAACTGAATGTGTAGAAAGACCATACTATACCCCTGAAACAATGCTGCATGTAACTAAGCCTGTACTGTGAGCGAACAAAGAACTGTAAACAGGACAGTCAAAGCCACTAAGGTTCAACCACTGGGTGCACTAATGGAGACCCGAAGCCGGTGATCCGCGGGGGACGGAAGACAGGAACCCTGAAAGATTGAGAATTAATAACTTGGTCCTGTCCACTGAGTCCATAAGACACCCCCCCCCCNCCCTCCCTCCCTCTTTCAACCTTGCCCTTCCAGCTCCTCGGTGACCCACAAGTCCAGCGAATACCGGCGGTCAGTGTTGCCAGATATCGCTCTCGAAAAACCCTCCAACTAAAGTTTGAGCGACGAAGTTTACTACCATGGGACCTCTCGGGCGTAGTAAGGTCGCCAAGTTGAGTCAAATCTTATACAAGAATGAAATTTTGGACCAAAACTACATTTTGAAGGTAAGTCTAAATTTAAATAAGCATTATAGTTTTCGTGAACAATTTAAAAGTAGCCTACAAAACAATGGCCAACCCACCAAGACCGAAAGAAAAACCGTCAAAAAAACACATTTTTTTTGAAGTCATGTTTGGCTGTAAATTTGCCAAGCTGGCAACCACGCTGACAGTACTCTCAAAACTGTAGAGGCACCGTACCGGATTTGCTCCTGCCAGGCCCCTCTTAATGGTCCTCACACCATTAACTAATTGCATAAACACAGACGGATGCTGAGGCTGGAATGCGCTGGCCGGGGTCACCAGACAGTAAGGGAGGGAAAGCTAGCCAATGGGAACCCATTTTCCATTATTGGCGAATTTAGCCAAACCTTTTTGTCAGGGGAAGGTCTTGTTATTTTATTTGGTGCAAAAGTGCCACCTCAAACCAAGGGCCGTACCTTAGTACCTCCATCCGAGAGGTCTGTCTGTCGATATGCGGACAGAAGACAGGATACGCCAAAAGAACAATTTTACAGGGGACGCAAAAACTTTCGCTTTGCGCCTCTCTTTAGGTTTATGACGCCTATTAGAAGGGCAAATCACTCATTGTGTTCAACCCAATTAATCCGCTAATATATAAAATCCCCCTTTTTTAGGGCCTTGTCAGACAGTGTTAGGGTGTAGAAATGTGTAAAATGACCTGTGATCTAAGTAAAGCATCCAATTTTAAAGTTTCAGGTACAGTTTGAGCCTTCTAGATCTAGATAAAAAAAAATAAAATGTGTAGGCCTATGTATTCGCACGCGGTCAAAACCAGCCAAATGAAAAACTGGGGACCAAATCAGAATTTGAGGTGATCTATTTCGAAAGACATTTGTAAAAAAAAATTAGGCGTTGATCCCCCCTTTTCTTCCCGTTAAAAGATCGGGCAAAAGAAGTACTTTAACCTCCATGGAAGAAATTTCCCCAAATCACAGTGGTATATGTAGAATAACACAAAATGTTAATAGGGCCAACAGAAGAAAAAACAATAGGTGTCAAAGATGTTTATCGGTGACTAACGTGTGGGATGAAGAATGATGAGAAAGAAAAGTGGCTGATGCATTGAGTAATGATCAGATCTTTCTTTCTTCTTTCTTTCGTTCATTCTTTCTCCTCATTTCCCTCCCTCCATCCTCACATTCTTTGATTTCCAGTAGTTTGTGTAATGAAGTCATGATATTGGCCTAGAGCCGCAAAAAAAAAAAAAAAAGTTGAATTTATTTATCAGTTGATCAGTTGCCTGTAGGGTTGATTGTAGCCTTGGAAATCAGACAGGGAAGGAGATCCTAACTCAGATGGCAAGACTGAGAACAATATGGTCTATACAAAGATGTCAAATAGCAAGTTTAACCTAATTTTGCTTATGCTGTCTTCTTGCCTTAAGTCGAAACGGCAGATCACTGCTCTTCTACCCTATAACAGTTCNGGGGGGGGGGGGGGGGGGGGCAGGTAGGTGGATGGAGGTAGAGGGCATAGTCCTGTGGAACGTCGATATAAAGTCTACTCATTCATAAGTATACGTTATTTTTAAGTATGATTTTCAGAGGCACTGTTTCATCATTTTTATATTATTTCACTTTCATTTGGACGTTGATATTAAGTACTTCAAAATAATAATCCAGGTTATACTGGATAGGTCTTTGCCAAACCTCCAGTATTGAAATAAGATTTTCTTCATTATGATGTCGATGTGTTGTGAACCTATGACTCATTTTTATTTTATCCAATAACACAGTTAAAAATGTATAGGTCACTAGATTATTTTCCTATTCTAAGAATGAGATTCCCAAATTCTAAAGATGGGAGTGCCAGGTCTGTCAAATTAGTTCCACTAGTCGCAACAAAATTCAAAGTGACTGAGAGACGGCAAAGCATTAAAGGTCAGTACACTCTGACATCAACCAGAGATGATAGCTTCGGACGCCTTCAAAAAGTTGACAGCGAACGGCGTTGAGCTGAGAAGATAACAATAAAATAAACAAAAAGTAACAGAAAAGAGACTTTGTTGATTTTATTTGACTAAAACGTAGGCAGGAATTAAATGTATTCACCCATGTAAGTTTAGTAATTATATGGCCTACATAGAGGTAGAGAAAGACAGCCTGCCAGGTTTGTCTTTATACGCACACACACAAACGCGGCGCGAGCGCGCGCGCGCACACACACACACACACTGATTATATTTATATAATATATGGGAAAAATATATATATAGAGAGAGAGAGAGAGAGAGAGAGGAGAAGAGATAAAGAGGGACGGAGAGAGGCACAGAAAGATGTGATGCTATGTAATAAAGGATATTTTTTTTTTTGGTCGAAATATGAAAGCAAGTTTTCTCACTTTCATTACCGTCCCCGCCTCGCCGTCAGTGTCTGTTTATCTGCCTGTCCATCAGTGTGTCCATCCTTGTGCTGCATTTTGAATATTACAATGGCGTAAGACCACGTCTTTTCCCCTCCAAATCCACTGTAACATTCACCCCTTTGCTCTGGGTCACCAACCTTATCAGTCATGGGGCTTTTCGCCCAACTGAAAACTGACTACGGTATAAATATACAGGAATCTGTTCAGGGAACTGTCCACTACTTCCAGTAAGTGAATTGACCAAATTGATAGGTAGTCTAGTCTGTTGAGTGAGAGGGTGAGAAAGTGTTCCATGCCACATGGGGAACAGCGGCGGAACATGAAGGTGGTTAGCCACGGGGATGGGATTGTACAAGATGGAGCATAGACCACTCTCAGATATTGTGCATGCATGGTCAACCAGGCATCGTAAGCCACAACTCCAGCTAGAATTCAATTTCGATTTTTTACTCTTCCATCGTCAAATACAAATTTCTATTGGTTGATATGCTCTGTAACATTAGCTTGTATGACCGATGCATGTTTTACTTTTCGAAACGAAATGTGATGACGCAATCACATTACTGTTTACATTTACGTTTAGCGTATGCCGGAAGTAAGCGTCGTTGGAGTTGGAGTTGACTAATAATTAAGAATGGTCAATTGCTCGTTGGTAGAAGAAGCACTAATGAAGTGACAATAATGACAAGAACAGAGACAGCTCCCACACACTCAGGTCCCGGGGGTTGGAGGTGTTTGGGATATAGTCGTGGAGGATTTAGTCATTGTGTGAGGTCAAAGGAAGGGCCGGACTGACATGCTCTGGGACACTGAGGCAATAAATACCACGAGGCCCGTCCGAGACTGAAAAATAACAAGAGATCATTAGACCTTTGAGAGGTGCAGGGCGTGTTCATTTGTTTGCTTGAGCCCAGTGTCTGTAAACTTAAAGCATTTCGGTTATTGTACCCCTATTCTATACTGTGCCCACAACTTTCATCACTGTGGAAAACTAAGACTGATTTTGGATGGGTAGATGGATAATCTAATGGGCGAATGAATGAGTGACAGAACGATAGAATGAGCAGATGATGAAAAGAATGAGTATAAGATTGACCGAAAGTAATGAAAAGGAAAAAAAAAACCGTAACGAGAAAGAATTTGAAAGTTAGATAAACAAAAGGACAAGAAGTGAAAGGGAAAAAGAAAATACTTCAATAGCTTTGGACTTCAATGGGTACCGGGCCTCATCTTAAGAGTCGCGGAATTATCCCCTCCCTCCCAGCTGTTAATCCGGCCCTGGAGTCTGAGCTTCCCCTCGGATACGCCACTGCGGCACGGATGCTCGATGCCTCACGGGAGAACTCACATGTCTTAAAGCTGTCACATACTGGATGACAGACGCTTGATCAAGGATGCGTGTTTTAGGAGTCGCCAGGGACTGATCTCCACGGAACCTCGCACGGTTGTTGAGAGACAGCCGGACAGACTATCTGACAGACTGTCAGCCATATGGAAGAGGAGCAAGGTGTTATTTTCCTCCGAAACTGGGCAACTCCTTCTTCGTTGTATAAAACATTAAAGGATATAATAGAAGGTCCTCGCGAACCTGAATTTCAGTAGTACTACTAGCTCATGATTGCATGTTTAAAATAGTAATAATAATAATAATAATAATAATAAGTCCCGTATCCAGGCTAATGCCCGCTCAAGCAACTTCACTCTGTCATTACCTCAGCAGGCCTCTTCACTCTAGACTTTCTCCACTCCCCCAGTCCCCGAGGAGCATACAGTGCCATAGCCATTTACAGGCGCTGATCACAAGCATCTGACAATCTCTTCCATTGCCTATAGCCAGGTACCCATTATACAGACGGGTGGACTGAAGAAAATGTGAATGCATGCTTTCTCAGGGCACATACAACACGACCGTGATGTGTGGTAGGGAACTGAACCTCGACCTTAAGATCTTGAGTCTAACACCCTAACAACTCGACCACATCTATATGAAGGTCCTCAGAACCACATTATCCCAACGAGTATGTGGAATTTTTTCAAGTACACCACGTTCGAGATCTCGGAGCGAAATTCCATTGTTTTGTAATTGCGACCGTCATGAATACACCAGTTACATACGACCATCACTAAATACACCAGTTACATACGACCATCACTAAATACACCAATTTTATACAATCATCACTCAGTACAGCAGTTAAATATTTGTATACGACCATAGAGTTGTTTTTGTTGTGTGAGTGTTTCATCGTCTGTTCTCTTGCGTTGATCTTCATCAATCTTGGTATAGTATTTCTATCTCCCAGAATAAAAGCTTATTTCTATTCCTTCATGGTCGTATATTATGTAAAGGTCACTACAATTGGTCATCGATAGCAAGAGATTTGACCCTTACGGTGCAATGCTCAGACCAAGTTATTATGGACATGGTCATAGATTAGGTTGTAACCTGTTTTATGAATCGTTTGGCAGTATGTATGAATGTGAGTTAGTCTGAGTATTGTATTGTAATGTAATGAGTTATGTACTACTATGTTTAGACTTTTTGATTACTTATTATTTACTCTCATGTAAGGCAATTTTCCTTTCTAAAGATAATAAAGTCATTCTTATCTTATCTTATCTCATAGACATGATCTCGGTTAGCTGCGCTAAAGATACTGGGATGTAAAACCATTACGGTTGTTAATGATCAAATGCTCTACACACCTAGATTTTCACTTAAGCCGAAATATAGCGTCTCCAGAAATTTACATTTCACAGCTAGCATTTTTCGAATGAATGCATGGAGAGAACGCAGTTCTGATCAGTTCTGACACAGTGTATAAATATGTTTGCTAACACATTTCAACTTATAATGCAGTAAGTCGGGTGTGGGGACAAAACTCTTCAAATACTTAAGCACACGAGAAGTAAAAAACTCTTTGACCATATCCATAATCCTTAAATGTTAACGTATTTCGCAAACTACAGTGGACTGCTGACGCTTTGGGAGTTTCCCGTGGTACCGCAGTGCGTTAACTAACGTAAGGATTATGCATACGACCACTTATCTGGTAAATACATAGTCTAGTCAGTTCTATTTATTCGCAACCGGCGTAAACATGATGTTTACACCATTCCAGAATTATTCTTTCCCAGCCAATTTCACATCTATATTCAAGTAGGTTGAACCGTCATCCGTCATCCTTTTCCCCATACCTCTTTCTAAATTCCCCAACTGAAACAAATCTCTGGTACCAGTGGGGTACACATTTTAAGATTTAGTTATTTGGTTCATGAAAATGTGGAATGATGTGTATTGTGGAACTAACACAAGAGAAGAAGACGTGAGAGACAAATATTTAACTGGAGATGCTCGCAGAGATTTAGGTAAAGTGCATTCTCGGTAAGCAAATGAAGAGAGAAGAGAAACAAAAAAATGAAAGACATTGAGGATGTAGTGCGACTTGAACCTGTGACCCCCGTGTCAGCACCCATAACCCTGCAGTCTCGTGGAAATCGGTAAGACGTCTGTGGCCGGGTGGCCTTGCATAGACGTCTTCCTGAACCCGGGCAGACGGCGAAGCGATGTGTGCCGAGGCAAAGGTATGGATTTCATCAAATCCTCATTTTCCCCCTATTTTTCTTTTTTTTTTTCTTTTTCTCATCTGCATTTATCCTTTGATTTTTTTTTTTTACCTTTATGAGAGTATGTGACTTTATCTGAGCATCTGTTTATATCCGCTGGCTTCCGTTTCTGTTAAGAACGTTTAAATGCCGACTTTGCGCTGTTCCGGGTCAGGCCGGGGTGATGAAACGACTTCACAAATGCTACTGGTATTTGAAGTTCTACACTGAAATTAAAATACTGGGTGAAATCTCTAGACTAAATCAAGCAAATCGGCTAAAAATAGCTTTGAAATAAACACTTCCAGCCGTCAGCACCCTGTATGCTGCACACATTTAACACCTTGTGTCTGGGGGTTTTATTTAGATGTAAGAAGCCGAATTGCCCATTCTGCGAATGTAATTGCCATGACTGGAGAGCATGAAAGTTGTAATAGGGGGCGTGTTCAGACATTTAAGGGGAAGAACATCCGTCTGCTCTAGGTTAGGTCAAACTCACCTTTTGGCATCTTTGTAAAATGTTCTGTCTGTTTCTAGCCAATTTTTTCTCCTCTGTTTTTTACAGTTTCCAAGCAAGCTGAGTACATGCGTCATTGATTGGTTGGTTAAGAAAGCTGCAAGAGGAGTAATTTATTTTAGTCTTTGCATGTCATGTGAAATTATGATTTGACGCATACTGTCTTTTGTCGATGAACAACAGATTCGATAGTACTGATCCTCACACGAAAGCAGCATGTTGGCAATATAAAGATGTGCACAGCATGCATCGAAATACAAGGATATAGCTCTGGACGTCGATATCAAGTTAGATGTTATAAGATATCGAAATCAGATAGATTAATAGTAAAAATGATAATGATAATAATTGATACTAATTTCTTTTTAAAAAAGATAGATCTAAATCTAATCTTTAGGAAGATAACATTTTTCTTTAGATTAGATTGAGTTTATAAGACCAAAGTTCAGGTAGAAATTTGATTGACCAGACTTAGAAATTTGTTGTACTACAATGGATACCGTCTGAAGGACGAAAATTTGAATCAACCTAGAAATTACTCTGTGCTACTATCAACACCATCGTTAGGGCGAGAATCCAATTTTTGGGCTAAAAATGATTATTAAATTGAGGAATATTCTATATAGGAACGATGCTGTGGAACAATAGAAGACATCGATCTTAGACTAGCTTGATCTGATAAATGATCTTGGGGGTTAAAGTGCCTCAAGCATGGTCACAGAGAAGTCGAAATCTGACAATCTCCTGTCGCGATTCCGGTCAAAATGCCAAGATCAGCAACTTCTTTGTTTTGCTCGGATATGTTAAACAGGGCGTGCAGTCTACAACAAGACCAAAGTCGAAAAAGACAGTGTCTGTGCAGAGGAAAAACTCATATTCAAGTACAGTCGAAGCTGCTTAATCTTTTCGCCATAAACGATATATTATTATGTATGCTCTAATTTTTGGTCCAAAGAGCACTTGGACGTAGTGTGCGTCCCAAAAGTACAGTAGTACAGCCATGTCATATGACAGGTACCCCGATGTCTTGTCTCATATGTAAATCATATTTGGCAACTTGAAAATATATGTGTCACTTTTCCGGACAAACACCACAGCTGCAGATTTCAAATCTGATGAGGATACAAAAAGATACAACAGTCATCATGACGGTCTTCGATTTTTGCTATTTGAAATCGCTGACTTAAGAAAACAATTATTCTGAAAAAAAAAAAATTCCGGTCCTTCTATTGCTATTGATAATCCTGGGCCGGAAACGAAACAAAACGCCGATGGCGTCATCGAAATTTGCGTACGCGAAGTATTCATCGGCGGGAACAATAGTCGCTTTATGGTTACAGACCTGTAATAGGATTGGACCCTTTTTTCCTCTATGGGCTATATTAACATTTTGAGCTGCCCTCTGAACCCAAAGTTTTAGCTTTCACCCAGACCCATACCAGATTGAAGCTCATTATGTGGCCCAAATTTTAAGACTTGCCCAACCCTAGCAAGTTCATTGAAATTTTGAGCTTGGTTGCTATTTGTAAACAGAGCCTACATTTTTCACTGGTCAATGCCAAACCCCTCCTCTTCCGCCTGAGCACACCCTTGACCTGGCAGTTCCAGCCCAGGGCTAAATAGTGCCTGGTAAAATAAAGTAAAATGGACACAGATTCCCATGATATCAAAATTTCCCCCCTGGAGCCCTTATTACTGGAAGCAGGGCATGCCAAAAGAGGGAAAAGGGGAGATGAAATATACCCCCTAAGTTCTAGGACCACAAAGTGAAAGTACAATTACAGGCCTGTAACCTTATGCCCAGGCGAGAGGAGGGGGTGAAGACACACACATACATACAATAAGAAAACCGTTCAGTGTTAAGGTCATGGCGCTCCCCCTCCCCTTTCCTTTTAACCTGCAGGGCTGGGACCTCAGGTAATTTCTTATAAAGTGAATTATTGCTTTGCATAGCGACGCAATACTGTCTAGTCGTAACTGTGCTGAAGCGCTGTAAAATGCTAACGCCAAAAAAAAAAAAAGAATATGCAGACTAATAAGCTAATGGTAGTTGAGAGACATCAACATTTGAAAAACCTGTCATAGAGAGATGATTAATTGGCGGTTTTTTTTCTCACTCGCAACATTTTTTAATTGTTTTGGTAAATCTGACAAACAAATTACCAACACAGATTGCCGCTTACCTGCGACCTCGATTCGAATTAAACGTTGTTAAATGTATTTCCAAAATTGCCATTAACAGGAATCGATTTTACTTCATGATATTAACTGTTGACAAGACTACATTCCAAAATATATAAAACAACAACAACTGAGTAACAAAATTTGTATATAACCCAGTTTGTACAGTAAAATCTTAAATGTAAATGTGGAGGAAAATGTCAATGTGCCTGATGCGTTTGGCCTGAGGGAATGGGTTGCGGCCGTCGGAAATTCTTGGCGAGTAGTGGAGACGAGAGAGGTGAAAACGGGGTGAGGCGTGAGGGATGAGTGGTGGGAGAGGTGGGTGGGAGGAGGTTTGGTAGCAGTCTGATACAAACCAAATGTAAGTAATGTACACGCGCAATGGGATGCTACCAAGGTCAGACGTCACTGTGAGGTAGTCTGTAACTCATTAAGCCGATGTCATCCACCGACCCGTGACCTGTATCTAGTAGCGGTCACTATCGTCTATGACTAGTTATACTTTCGATACTTTGGAATGTCAATTTCGTAGCATACGTATCAGAAGTATCGAAGACATCAGATTATATCTATCTATCTATCTATCTATCTATCTATCTATCTATCTATCTATCTATCTATCCAGCTATCTATCTATCCAGCTATCTATCTATCTATCTATCTATCTATCTATCTATCTATCTATCTATCTATCTGTCTGTCTGTCTGTCTGTCTGTCTGTCTGTCTGTCTGTCTGTCTGTCTGTCGAGAGAAAGAGAGAGAGAGAGAGAGAGAGAGAGAGAGAGAGGGAGAGGGAGAGAGAGAGAGAGAGAGGGGGAAAGAGAGAGAGAGAGATAAATGTAGATGTAGGTATATAGATATAGATATATAACGTAACTGTCCAAAGTATCAGAAGTTTTGAAAGCATCATAATCCGTTTAATTTAAATATCAAAATAGCCTCCGGTCTCCTCATTTCAAAGTCTAGCGATGTTGAAAGGTGTCGAAGTATCGAAATCAGTTTGGATCCACTTATGTTCCAAGTACCAATGGAACTTTGTGTCTCCCCCAATGCAAATTCTGGCATTATGAAAACGTATCAAAGGTTTCGAACAAAGTATCGAACATATCGGAAGTATCGATCGAAGTATTGAAAATATCCGGAGTATCAAAGTACTGGCAGTATCGGGAATATCAGGAGATTTGGAAGAGACCGAAATATTAAAAGTATCGAGATGCCTACCCTCTTCTAAGTATCAGAGTTAAAATCGAGTCGATTTTTTTTCTAAATTTAGAGTTGCAAGACTGAGTATCGACCTATTTTCTCTTCAGGACGAGCACTTTTGGGCTCAGTCCATTTTTATGCCTGTATTGAGTAGAGAAGTATCGTAGTTAATATTTTTAAACACATGGTAACTTTGTTAACACAGCCATTGCTTGACACAGTTATTTTTAACACATAATTTAACACATTTTCATTTAGCACTTTGAGTTTCTTGTTCCTTGTGAAAAAGTACTCTGGCTAGCACAAAACCCTGATAACACACTCGCGTTGGATCAGAGTTCCACTATAACTACTATGTACTATGAAAACTCACAGCTCTAATATTATGTATAGGAGATACCGGTATTATGACACCGGGGGTGATTCCATGGCTCATGTGGTCAAGCTAGTTAACAAGTTGTAAATAAAGATCCACTACTTCTTCTTCTTCTACTACTTCCTCCTCCTCCTCCTTTTCTTCTTCGTCATTGTCTTCTTCTCCTCCTCTTTCATCTTGTTCCTCATTTTGTCCTCTTCATCTTCCTTGTAGCTGGTTGCTCAGATCTTGAGTTCCGTATTGTTTCAACACCTAATAAAGTGGGAATTTCCCGGTACACCCCTGCAGCGAAAGATTCTTAGTTGGAAACGAAGACAAGGATACCTTTAACGAGTGTGAAATTAATTTACTTTTAATACTAATACGAAATGGCCGATTGTAAATTTCCATTTTGTTTTGTTTTTGTATCTTCTTTCAATGCACTTTCATCTTCAAGGAAGTAATAAAGTGCAACAAAAGTGCAAGCTTGAAATAAAATAACATTAACTGAAATAAAGCGATACTATTGACAAAATCGACTAAATGGACTTTTGGAAGTGAGTACTCACGCCCAGGGCAACCCTAGTGTCGAAAGTCAAGAGATGAAACGCTTGCTCAAGGCTGCCCTCTGCAGACTGTCTCGTTTCCTTCTCATCAATGAATGATTTTTCCTGTATACTCCCCTGGGAGAGAGTCAAAGATGGCAAAGAGGAAGAGGAAGTGAAAACAAGATCAGGACAATAAATTAAGCTTTATGAACGAGGAAAATGAAGTAGGAGGTGGAAGAAGTGAGAGAGAAAGAAGAGACTAAAGCAGACGAGGGATGTAAAGAATAAATATAGAGAAGGAATGAGAAAATAAAATAGGAAGAGGCAAGTAAGTAGAAGGAAATGAAGGCAAGGAAAGCTGGGAAAAGGAAGAACAAAATAAAGCATAATATCATCAATCTCATAGGCATTTTGCCTACCACAGATATCAGCAATTGCAATATGAACTATTTTTTTGCTTGCTATAATCTAGTACATCCAATATTACAATATAACCAATACAATATTACAAAGTTAGTCACACAGACATTTAAACAAAACAGAAGAAAACTAAATAAAACATAGATAGCACTAGTGCTTCAGATTGATATAATATTCTTGCTTTGTCTAACGAGTTATTTTCTCCTGTCCTGAAAAACTCACACAAATGAGATAGGCAAACTGCCTATAACTGTGACAAAATTAACCATAACTAGGAAGAAAAATGTTTAGAGGAAAAAGAAAGTGAAGAAGAGTTAGAGACGCAGAAAAAAAAAAAGATGCAAGGGTGGAGGAAATTCCACCATCACCATTTATGCCCTTGGCTTATGCGGTCATAAAATGTTTTTTTTATAAAACCAAAATTATCTGCATAGTAAGAGGAAGCAAACGCTCAAGGGCTATAACTCCTCGTGAATCCTTCCATCCATCAATCAATAGTGTTGATCTTTCAGCCGACAAAGTTTCTCTCCGGGAAAGGCGGCCGCGACTTCTGAAGAACTTAGCAGTGCCATAATCCCTGTGATATCTTTTGTTTTCCCGGCATGCATTATGAAGCGACCACATTAAAACAACCAGCCAATCTAATTTACCAGCGGTAACCGCTTTAGGGGAGTTGGCGGGGCAGAGGCTGCGCTGACAAAAGCATGCATGGCCGTGCAAGTTAAACAGAATGGAAATAGATCTAGAGCTGATGGAATGGCTAGCGTCAGTGGTTATCATTGAACGATGGGCGATACCATGAGGAAAAATATCGAAATGTAACATTTACATTCTCGCAAGTCTTGATACATCGATACGAGTGTCAAAGGGTATAATCGAATATTATGTGTTGAGTTCATTTGGTTTATGTTAAAACTCCCCAAGAAAGTGAGGAGATTCCAAAGAAAGTGAGGAGGTTGATAACAAGCTCTTTGTGTCACGAAAGGTTAAAAAGCTTTTGGGCATTTCCTATTGCTCTGCATTTCATAAGGTATGAAATTCAGACACATAAAATTTGGGGGGTTTTTTTTGTCGTCGTTCTTGTTGTTTTTTGTTTACCGACCGCCGAGCTTCCTGACGACCTGACTCTTAAGAAAATGTGACATGTCGTCGGTGTCAACGTAAAATGTCGTTTTCCACAGAGAGGAGGCCTGGAGAAATGGGCGATGAAACACAATCATTTGCTGGCATCAGCAGGCAGCATAGCATTCTTTTTTACTGTAGTCAATATATTAAGTACGTTTTGGGATACGACCTTCCATCTTAAACCTCAATACGAATAAGTTCAAAAATTTCTTTCACTTCTGTGTTCATCTAGATTAGCCTACCATTTAAATGTCATGTCAAAATATTCAGATGAAGGAAGCGTCTTGTGAAGGTCTGAATGAAAGAAAAGCGACCAAATGCGCCTTTTCTATGACTTTCTAACATTACCTAATGCTGTCTGATTAAGCTTCGCATTCAAATCATCTTTGAGTCTCCTGATATTCTCTCAGGCCTTTATAGTAATGTTTTATTCCATTTCCGTGCATGAATGCGTCTGTCAAAATTTTGTTTTTAATCTCTTTATTAACAGAATAACAAAATTAAATTATAAATTCGTTGATTGGCTGTGATCGTGGCACTGTCGTTCTCAAGATGGGCAAGTGGTTTCCCTTAGAAACTGATCAAACCAGCTTATCTGGAACAAAACCATACATTTTCATTTACTGAGAAGAAAACTACGTTTCAAAACTGACAAAACGTTATTAGTTCTATATCCTAATTCCTTTGCCGCTCTCGACTTCCAGGTAAGGATCCACTGAAAATCTATTGACTGAGCTATTATATAATTATGCAATGCCCCACTTCACTGTTTGAAGACATCTCTGAAAACCTGTAAAAAAACAACCGAACAAAACACAACACAATTTCTGTTTAACAAAGAAAACAAAGATATCTCCTCAATGCGCTAATTCATAACTGGTGCCAAATGATACATCAATGTACCGATACCTAGACAAACTCTTTTGCCTATCTCCACTTAAAATTTTAGGGTTATGCAAGCTTTTGAAAACTACCCCATTACATTTCACTTTCCCTCTTTACTTGAATATTAGATTACCAGAACAGAGCTTGCTGTGATGTTAAGTTCATTATGGAACACTCAAATCCCTCTGATATGAGGAGCAGCACAGTGTTAGCCAACGTCGACTGTGAAGGAACAGTGGAGTTTAAAAAAAAACAACAAAAAACAAGAAGCCATAGCGTTAATCATTGATTAACCTAGAGAATTCTGTGACCCCGAGCAAGAAATGAAATTTTCTTAGTAATCTGATAAAGTGCGTTCGTGAGCTGTATTTTTTTTTGCGCCCGATGCAGGGTTGGGCAAGTTTTCAAAACTAAAAAATCAGTTCAGATCAAGTTCAGTTCATTCAGCGAAAAAAACATGAGATCAAGTTTAGCTCAGTTCTATGAACATTTAGTAGTTATACATATTATATCAGTTCCTCTTCGTTTTCGAAACTGACAATCCAGTTTGATTTTGTAAGTGGGTGTGAATTAAAAGAAAGTGTATATCACGCTTACTCCGCATTTGCCTTAGTCATTTTTGAGGTTTTGAGAAATTTAGCGCCTTCAACGTGTTGCTCAAAGCAAAATAATGTGGAAGATGTGGTTTAGCTGGAACAAAATTGGAATATAGTGACTAGTCAAAACATTTAGATTGTATTATTAGGAAAAAGAAGATAAATGGAAGATTATAATAATATAAACAACTCAATTCATCAAATCAAAAATTACTTAGTCAAGTGTGGAATAAGCAAGGAATCTGGGTAGAAAACTAAACTTCAGATTAAATACTTAGAATGGTAACAGTTCAGATCACATAAGTTCTCTTCTCTTCTCTTCTCTTCTCTTCTCTTCTCTTCTCTTCTCTTCTCTTCTCTTCTTCTTCTTCTGTCAAGAACTGTCTGTCTTCAGGAAGTCTACAAAAGTACTCCATAGCTCACTGACAGCTTCGTGGCCAGATCAGTCTCCATAAACCTGCAAAGACTGTGCTTTCTTGCAGGCTGTTCCGCCAGCATAAAGTGGGCTTGGCTTCAGACCCTAATGGTGTAGATGGGTCATCAGCTTGCAGTGTCCATAACCAGGGCTGTCTTTTCTTTTTTTTTGATTATTTTTATCTTTNGGGGGGGGGGGGGGGAGGAGGAAAGGGGCTTTGACTATACGTGATACTATGCATTCCAATAATTATGCTACCATAAATAAATAAATACATAAATAAATAAATACATAAGTGGCTCCTGCCTCTCCGCTGTCATTGGCCATTTCCTTGATAACCGGATTCTGCTTCCCCTCACCCTAATCGCTGAACAGCTTATCATCCAAACATGTCCTAGGGGAATCCCCTTCCTCCATTCCGACCTCTTTTCACTCTGTTTGCCCCACTGTCAGCACACAGTGATCTTTCACTCTAAACACGCCCAGTACACACAAGACTATCTGCTCTACACGTCTGCATGCATTTAATCCCACTATCATCACTGCTCATCAGCGGTACAGATACAAACGCGAACTGTCCTAACCAACCGTCTTTTAGCCTATCTCGCTTTCGGACGTCACGCAGCAGGAATAATGGCGGCGTACATAGGGTGAAAATCCTGATACTCCAGTGATTTTTTTTTCTCAGAAATGGTCTCGCAAACAAAAACATGTAGACTATGCGATTTAAAATTTGTGAAAAAAAAATGTGGATTTTTTTCTAGGCTGTGAAGTAAACATCACCCCCGTCCCTTTAAATACTTCTGGAAAAATAGTGCAAATACTTGCTGCTACTCGAGATGGTGGCTTCCCCCAAGAAAGCCAAACCAGAAGACTTTCACCCAGGGCTGCCACGATTTTGGGTATTTTTTTAGACCTGGCTGCCACTTGATTTTTGGTCTTTCCAATAGATATTTATAAATCTTCTGAAATTAATTTTGATACTTTATGCATGATACTGAAGTACATAATATTACAATTATTGGAAGGCAGATAAAATATAACAAGTATACAATGAACATATAATAAAGAGGAAATCAAGATCGAAAACTTTTTCACCTGGCAACATCTCACCGAGACTATGAAGTTCAACCTACACAGTAATAATATAGAAGTTAGGAGCTGACATATAGGCTCAGAAAGTGACTAAAAGGTCGGGTGTTTGTGCTTAGAATAAAGGTTAAGCTGAGTTTAGGCTTAGCTGATCGTTAATCGACATCTTTTTTTCTCAAAGTCATATGAACCTGTTTTGAGTTTGTTTACTGTTTTTCTCCAAATAATAGATCAAAACATATACCAATATAAAAAAAAAAAAAAATTGTTTCCTTTTCGTCCACATGTCTTCAATAGATTTTCCCATTTTTCGCATTTTCTTCATTAGATCACTAGATCACTGGAAAAACTCACTTTCACTAGATCTAGTGATAAAAAAAAACCCTAGGAGTAACCGCCCTGTCCTGTACAATGTCTAAAGATTATATTTTGATCTTTTCTTGGCAGTGACTGTGTATAACCGTTTGTGAATGAAGTTGTTGAGGCACTTTCTTTTTTTTTATCTTTACCATTCTTTTGTCAAATAAACACGGCCTATTTTCGGTGAAATTAAAGTGTGTAATAATTTTTTGGTATGTCACAAAGATTTGACCTTAGACCTGCTTACGAATACTTTGATTAGAAGCCTTGATAACCTCTAGGCGTATGAATATGTGACGTCGTTTCTTTTGTAACTATTTTCACTGGCGTGGGATTTCCCTCTTTCTAGATTTAAAAACAAAAAATCATTTCAGTCTGTCTTTCTTATCGCTTGCTATCGTTCTCTTCACGTTTCAGTTTCAGTTCAGTTAAAAATTTGAAATTTAAAGTACTTGAAATGTCACAGTGTTTCTGTGGTCTAAATTTTCATCGATGATTGTTAGCTGTTTGGATCTACTTTGTGTCGCGTAGATGTGTGGTTCATTCAGTTTAGTTGTGATTGATGTCTCTCAAACAGGATGAGAGCCACTTCAGGGTCCTTTTCACGATTCAAAGGTAATTTTTTATTGGTTAAGGGTTTATATGATAAAAAGAATCTGAACTTGTGTTTCTTTGATATCAGATTAATGAAATACGTTATACATTGATCGTATTTGCTCGCCAGAGGCTCGCGAATACGATCAATGCATAACTCATTTCGTAAATCTGACATCAAACAACACTTATTACAGATTCTCTATTAATGGGATGTAGCTAAACTAGAGGTGATACAATATTTTAGGGTCCATGATTCTGTGCATTGTGGGCGTGATAAACGTTCGCTGGCGAGCGAATTTTTATTCACAACTGACTGAGGAATTCTATCACCTGATAAACTGAAACTATCATTACTTTTCGGTCACCCGCCGGCAACTATTTAAGGTAGTTCAGAAACGTTATTTTGTTATTGTTATTGTCGTTATTTGTTATTTGTTGTTGTCGTTGTTGTGGTTGTTGTTATCGCTGCAAGGCTGCCAGCCTTTAGAGAATTCTTTGAAATCAGAGAATGAACAGCTTTTCCAGAGAAGGCAATTTGACATCCGTCTAAGAAATTGCTTGGCTAGAAATATCACAGATCTAATCTATAGAATGTTTCATTCAATTTGTTTGTCAAAATTGCTTGTCTTGGATATTCTCTCTCTCTCTCTTTCACACTCTCTTTCTCTCTCTCTCTTTCTCTCTCTCTCTTTCTCTCTCTCTCTCTCTCTCTCTCTCTCTTTCTCTCTCTCTCATCCTAATGATATAGACTAACCTAAGCCATAGAAAGTTCAAATGATTTTATTTTAAAAAAAATGATTGACAACTCTTATGTTGTTGTGTTGCTTTTTTTGCTGCTGAGGACGTTGTTATTGTTGCAGCTGTTGTTGTAACTGTTTTTCTTCTGATTGCCTGTAGCTCGTCTGCGGGTTTCAAACTCGATGAGCCATTTTTTGTATGTAAGAGAACGTCTATCAGGCATGCATTTTTACCATACAGACTTAAGGTATACAGACACTGATTTAGCTGTCCCATGATAATTTTACTGGCCAAATATTCGATTTCTCTATTTCTCTGTTATGGCGTAGCATCAGAGACGAGACTCCATTATATGAATGGAGCCTTAAAGACGATTTACTTCCCACCTGGGATTTCGATCTTCGTCTCGTCCTCTGGAACGATGTTGAATACTTAAAGGTTGCAGGAGCCAACTTGTAAAAGCTTCTTTGAGCCATTTAATAAAAATTTCTCCTCTAACCACAGGAATTTTCCGAGATGGCCAAGACTAGTCTGCAGGTCTGGTGCCATCACTGTGCTCAAATTATATACTGTTTACGGTGGGGATCCTTCGGTTAGATTTTTCACAATTTTAAATTACATGAAAAGGGGTTACAAATTTGGCCTTCTTTTGGAGATCACAGGTCCGCACAAATGAAATCCGCTGACGCCATTGGGAAACACTGCCTGCAACAATTATTTTTTTTACAAATTCAAAACTGAATTTCACCACTTTTGCGGTGTCCTTTGGACAGATTTTATACTCTGCTACTATCGACTCGGATAGTCCAATTTTTTTTTACCAATTGGGCTCCTGCAACCTTAAAGGCCCACTCGAGGTATACAAGTTTAACAAGTTTATCAAGTTTGTACATGTCCAGACAGTACGATAATATACAAGGAGAAACTTGCCTAGCTCACTCACTTGACTTCAATCGAACAGCTCACATCGGACTGCGATTTTGCTGTTTTCGTATTCCGCGACTAACACATTTCATACTGCGTAGAAAGTTTGGAGAGATCGCTAGCTTACAATCCCTTCAAATGAAAACGTCGGGTCTTTGAAATTTGAACCATCTGAGTCGAGGCAAAGTCCATGAACATTAGGTTGGGCTTGCCTAGCGACTGTCACGATCGGATGGCACAGCTTTAAAAGAATAGGCTGGAACGTGGCAGTGAGATAAACTATATTGAAAGGACGAAGTAGAGGATACTTCTTGCACATACTAGACGTTCTGGAGTGAATCTGTGTGCACTTAGGTACTTACTAAACACAGACCTAGCTCTTCTAAGCACGGATGGGCACTTTTATACATTTTTGTTGTTCGTCATGAAATATTACTGGAATATGGGATTCCAGAACACTGGTACTTTTGTCACCAGAATATGGAATCCCAGAACATTGGTATCTGCATGCGTTCTCCAAGTTTTTCTCATAGCAACAAACTGATCCCATTAGTTTGTTCAATATGAAACAAAAAGACAAAATAATCAAGGATAAATTTTTTACTACCTTCGATGACATTTACGGGTTCCTAGATTACAAATAATCTTCTACCTAAAGATGGGAAGAAATTCGTGGATGAAAACGGGGCCCATCTTTTCATCTTCATGTAGTCTAGGGATTCATCGAAACTTCCTCGAAGGCATTCGTCGGTTCTTTAATTTTACATTGTAAACTTGAGGCTGTACTGTGGGTTACTGGCCCAAAAGGTCTTCAAAGGTGGTGAGATAGCGAATACCTGGAAGGCTAAAAGCAGACAATAATTAGGTCCCTTATCTCTCTCTCTCTCTCTTCCCTCTCTCCCTCCTTCTTTCGTCTCCTCCTTTCCATCCCTCACTCTCTCTTTCCTTCGTCCCTCTCTTTTCGCCTTTCTCTTTCTTTCTCCTTATTCTTTCTTATTATTTCTGTTCCTCACAATATTTCATCCGAAAATATAGCATCATTTTTCAGAGGCTCAATATAATTGTACCGAATGCCCCTGACAGAAGACCCGGCCTCAAGTGCTGGGCGACAGTTTTAATGAGCTCATTCCTTCCCCTTAACCAGAGATTAAACTCTTCATTACAGTTATATTTCTTTGTGCTGTGGGGGATCGAAGTCCCGGCCTTGCTCGATGCCAGTGTTTAGTTATAATATTATGTGTTGTTTCCACAGGCGCTTGGGCCATAACTAGTTTATAGCAAAAGGATACAAAAGAGAAAAGCCTTAAGGGGTGGAGGAGAGTGACGCTTGGAGTGGGCATGGAGGGAGGGGAGGGGAGGGAGAGTATTGAAGCAAACAAAAATTGTCTTTTTCCTTCGGGTGCTCATCCTCCACTCCTTCCCTTCCACCAACCACCCCAATCCCCCCTCCC
>JAWQUT010000046.1:871209-881051 GCA_033807755.1 Ellobium chinense | reverse complement strand
GACATTCTTTAATTAGGAGGGAAACACTCTGTGATATCACAGAATGACCGGGGGGACACTTTGTGATGGGGGGACACTTTGTGATCTCACACCGGAACCTGACGGTCAGACCCCACCGTTTTTGGCGCCCAAAAAATCAAAAAATTAGACACGGCAAAAAATGGTAATCACAAATAATAAAAACGGTTTTGCTCGTTCACACTGCAGCCCGACCTTTTGAGACGACATCGGTCAGACGTTCTCGATAGCGGGTGTTCTATCTATTCAGACCTTGGGGATCAGGGGTGTAATATGAGCTAACATATTTTCAACACATTTGCACACTTTTTCCCGCCACTTGTCTATAAATAACTTCAACAACGCAATTTTACTTCCTCGGAAGAGAGCGCCTACAACACAAGACATCATATCAACACGTTCACCATGGTTGCCGAAAAGCTTATCCTAGAGGCGCAGTCTAGACCCCACACTGCTATTTACGACTAACAGGACAACTTGCATCACAACAGACTACATCTTGAAGCAGTGGGAAGCCATTGAAAAAGATATGCCATCAGATGGTTAGTAATCTAATCTACTGTAGTATAGATGATGATGATGACTACGGTGATGATGATGATGATGATGATGATGATGATGACAGAGACGATGACGATGATGATGATGATAATGAATAAAATATTAAGCTTATCAAACTTAAGGTAACTGTAAGTCGCTCTTTTTTGTGGAACAGGTCTTCGAAAATTCGATGTTTCTTTGGTTAAATCATCTCTGCAGTTTCCTAAAAGTTTATTGAAAGTGGCAGGTTTCATTTGGGAAATAATCTACAAGTTTTGCATCATCTCCCAGTAACTGAGGAGAAAAATGATGAAATTCGCCAAGTGTTTGGCGCTGTCTTTGCTTGAGATGAGCCGCAAATCGTTTGTGATTGTATAATCTTTTCTGTCTTCTCCTCAACCACAACAACACTTTCAGCTTTCTGCTTCTGCTACACGCCATGTTTTGTAGTGCTGTCTGTATTTGGAGTCGAAAACGGTGGAATCTGACCGTCGGTTTCCGGCGTTAACGTGAATGGTGAGCTCGATGAAAAACGTCGGTTAGGATCTGACCATCGGGATCCGGCGTTATTGTGAATCTACCCTACGAAATTAGCATAGCGCGATTGATACTTTAACGAATATCATATGGGAGATGGCGTGGTCTTGCAGCTTGTGGGCTGTTCTCACATTCTGAAGATTTTCGAGTCTAAGATTTGTGGGTTCGATTCCCGAATCGGACAGTTTGCGCTGTAGTGACTTTCAGAATGACACTTTGCTTCTATTTTCTGACCCCGCTCATGTTTATTTGAGTACTTAGCTTTAGACCTGGCAGACTAGGGTGCTGCCCCACGGCGACTAGCGATGACTTTGTTGCAGATTTTCATTATAATTATGAACCCACTTTTCCTCATACGAACTCTTAATTTCTGAGACACATGTATCAAAGATAAATTTTGCGTCTATCTATTAAATGTGAATACGAATCCAGCCTGAAAAGTTGTCTGACCCTCACTCTAACCGATTTTTTTCCTCCCTCCTGTCACCCCTTCCACCCCCCCTCCCCTCTTCACCGGCCTATTCTATCCTTCGTACCCACCCCGCTCCCCAACCCAACCCACAACTCCTCCTTCCCCCAATCGAAACGAGGTGGGAAGGATGCTGGTATGCCGAATTTGGACCATGGTGATTATTTCTTGTGGACGATGAAGGGTATCGATAGCGCAAACACCAATGACAAGACACAGGCGCTCAAAACCAAGACAAATGTGCAGGCACTTTCTGGGCCCTCTCGCCTTTCGTTAGTGTGCCGCCTCAGGGGCGGAGCAGCAGACTCCTAAAGAAAACGTAGAATGCTATTCGCACCCCTTCCCCTCCAAGTTAAAGGGCTGGAAAAAAGCTTTAACACTACTTGTGTTATAAGCAAACCTGATGCTTGTTTTATTTTATGTTCTTAACCTTGTCATAGGGCATTGACAACTGATAATAAAACCCTCTAGCACAGTGTCACTATTACACGTCGATGTTGTGTCCATGTCGATAATGGAAGAACAGGCTGATATTTGCAATCTATCACTTTTTCCCCCTCATCTCACCATAAACACCCTACTTTTCATAGTGACATATTGTAAGGGAGATAATCAATGTATTTACATTAATTCATAATGAAGTGCAGTGCAATGCATTTCAGTAGTGCCATGATAATACGTATTATGTGACTGGCGTATGCAAAATTATACTTATTACTGAGGAATACTTAAATATCGAGGTCTTCCTGAATAATGAGTTGTTAAAACTATTTGACCATGTAAAATTCATATAATAATAATAAAGTATACCATTACATGAGTAGTTAATATCAAGGTTTCACTATGGTCATCAGTCTAAGTGGGTGTCATATTCTGCGTGTCATACAGTTTTTACAAGCGGCTTTTGACGAATGGATCTAGTTTTAAAATTTATAGCATCTTCTTTATTAGATAAAAATTATATAACGTCATGGCAACTCCGTAGCAACTTGAGAATATGAAGATTGACTTGTGAGTGTAATAAAACGAGGATGGCAACATTTTTTGTCAATATTTCAAAGTATGACTCTTGAAAGCGTTTATTATAAAACAAATACATGCCATTAACAGAATTGTGATTCAGCGCAGTTGATTGTATAATAAATAGTATACAAATCTAGACAATACTTTCTTTAAAAGATTAGCCAGGCTTGGATGATCAGTATGATAGCTTCTGTCGAAATGTTTCCTTATCTTTCAGCCAACTGTCATTCTGTCAATGTCGAGATGCGTTCAAAATACAGTGGCCAGGAGGTCAGTCGCAACAGCTTTTAGAAAATCTGTCAAAGGAATAAACCAAAAAACTGAGAACAAATATCATTGCTTAAATGCACACTCCATTTTATTGCAATTTCGTTACATCTGGGACCCCTGAAGTGAGATTAAATGCGGACAACTATTTATAAAACGAGTGGTATATTTTAAGTGGTACGTCCCGTTGCACAGATCATAATATTTTGCCTTTTGATTTATAAGGTCACATTTCACAACCTAGGCCATATGCAAGGTCGGCATTATTTTGTTCAGAATTTAATATTGGTTATGATTACAATATTGGGATCCTTGTAAAAGATACGTAATTTTAGACTGTAACAAGTGTTTTTTTTAAAAAGCTTATTAATTATGCTACTAACGTCGCTACATACAAAGCTGTTTGTCTTCAAACTTCCCCAGCTTGAAATACGATGTTATGCGTTAACAGTGGTGACACCTTGATAATCTAAGAACTAATAACTACCACCCCCCTTCACCTGTTTATCCCTCCCTCATCTAACTCCTTCATTTCGTATGAAGTACACACACGGCCTTACTCACTGGTGTAGGTTGCAGGAGCCAAATTGTAAAAGCCTTTTTGAGCCATTTAATCAAAATTTCTCCTCGAACCACAGGAACGTTCCAAAATGGTCAAGACTGGTCTGCAGGTCTGGTGCCACCACTGCGCTCAAATTATTTACTGTTTACAATGGGGGCCCTTCATTTATACGTACTTTTCACAATTCTAATTTAGATGAAAAGGGGTAAAACTTTGGCCTTCTTTTGCAGATCACAGACCTGCACAAATAAAATCCGCTGAAGCCATTGGGAAACACTGCCTGAAACAATTATTTTTTTCACAAATTCAGGACTGAATTTCACCACTTTTGCGGTATGGTTTCATGTTATACGATTTTTTCTACTCTATCTGTCCAAAGGACAGATTTTATACTCCGCTACTATCGACTCTGTTAGTCCAAGTTTTATTTTTGACTAATTAAACTCCTGCAACCTGTAATAAGAACGTAATAAGGGCTTGGACGTACATTTACGTTCCGGAAGTAGATCCAGCATATTCCAATATAGAATATGTAATGAACCATACCACCATAGAAAGGCGCGATATGGTTGTACTCATGCTCAAGCGGTATAAAACCCTCACGACTCACACAAAATCTACTCACAGGATAATGATTTTCCTGGTGGTCTTGGTGACATCAGCATTTGAAAAAAATCCATGACATTGAGAAAGAGGTAAAACAGCTTTTCTCCGCCTCTGCATATTTACAAACTTTACTAATGATGCTGGCGTCGCGTGAACTTGGGGATAATATGTTATGACGGTGGCGCAACTTAATCTGCAGCTAACGAGGGTGATGGATGACCCCCCCAGAAAACACGCCTGCGTGTCATCATACATTTGCTGTTTGTTAGCTTAAAGTCAGTCTACGCTTCTCTGCAGGCTGTTTGTTGTGGGAGGCTGGCGCTCGACGACCCTGCGGTTAGAGAACTTGGCGGTGGTGGCCAGGGCCGTAGCTGTATTTTGTCTCTGGTATGGTTCAGTATGTAGTGCTTCTTTGTATTGTATGTTGTACTTTAGCTAAATAAATATTGAATTTGTTATTGTTGTTGTATTGTGCTTGTTATTAAAAGTGTTTGTAGCTGATTCTGGACAGGGACAGAATTAGGGTCTGGAGGACCCTGCCAAAAAGGTATAGCTTTCTCCTTCTTTCAGTGCAGTCCATAAAAACTGTTGAGAGGAAGAGAGAAAAAATAAAGAGAGAGAGAGAGAGAGAGAGAGAGAGAGAGNAGATAGATAGAGAGAGAGACAGAGAGAGAGAGAGAAAGAGAGAAAGAGAGAGAGAGAGAGAGAGAGAGAGAGAGAGAGAGAGAGAGAAAACGTGAGAGAGAGAAGGCAGAAGGGACGCAATGACTTCACTAGTTTTTCTACAAAATAGCTGTGTGGGATCCCAACAGGGAGCTAGAGGCCAGGACTCCACGGCACCATAAAACGGTCAAAGAAAAAAAAATCTACATTCATCCCACCCCGTCGCACTTCTCTCTCTCTCTCTCTCTCTCTTTCTTTCTCTCTCGCTTTCTCTCTCTCTCTCTGTCTTCTTTATGTTTTTCTCCCCATCCCATACATACTCTCCTCATCCATCGGCACGGAGCTCCACTACAAAGCCGGGCCCCACTACAAAGCCGGGCCCCGACCCAAGGCCCATCATGCCCAATCCTAAACCCACCACTGCGGGTCCGGGTATGGTGAACCACTATTCTGCAAGTGCTATGGCCTCAACTACGTTGACACGACGATAGCGTTCAAAGAAACCTGTCTAATACTGTATGAAATGTATTGGTTTCGTTTGCCCAAGACTGTAAACAAGTGGTGTCTCATTTTCACCGAATGCATCAGCTTTCTCCGCCATCCAGTTATTTTGTTTGTCTATTTGGAAGGATTGCAAGGAAGAGATGNTCGCTTTCTCTCTCTCTCTCTCTCTCTCTCTCTCTCTCTCTCTCTTTCTTTCTCGCTTTTTCTCTCTCTCTCTCTCTCTCTGTCTTCTTTATGTTTTTCTCCCCATACATACTCTTCTCATCCATCGGCACAGAGCCCCACTACAAAGCCAGGCCCCACTACAAAGCCGGGCCCCGACCCAAGGCCCATCATGCCCAATCCTAAACCCACTACTGCGGGTCCGGGTATGGTGAACCACTATTCTGCAAGTGCTATGGCCTCAACTACGTTGACACGACGATAGCGTTCAAAGAAACCTGTCTAATACTGTATGAAATTTATTGGTTTCGTTTGCCCAAGACTGTAAACAAGTGGTGTCTCATTTTCACCGAATGCATCAGCTTTCTCCGCCTTCCAGTTATTTTGTTTGTCTATTTGGAAGGATTGCAAGGAAGAGATGTCCTGAGTAATGGGAAGTCACGGATTCCTAGCTCACTAATACAATGTGACAAGTAAACATCATTTCAGGTGCTAATACCGTCGATCATCATTACCTTTTTTATTTGGTTTTCGTTGTCGTTATTATCGAAAAAAATAACGCGATGACATCTAATGAATAATGTATATCCGCCAAAACTATTTGTTTACTAGTTAAAACCAAAGCAAAAATTGCGTGGATAATAATAAACGTCTCAAGTCACACGCTCGCACTGCGCAGTATATTCCACAGCACTAGATCACACCTTCGTTTAACACGCTTGTTTTCTCTTCCCATGCCTCGTTATTCAAATATGATACTACAAGAAAACAGTAAACGAACTAAGTTTTTGTACAAAGTAATGCCGTTCATGTTATTCTAAACACTAAATATGATTCTGCCCAATGACACAAAACTTTCTGAAACATGTATAATGAATTTATTAACAAAATGGTCAACGTTTCGTGTTAGACATTTTTTTCAAGACTGACAATGCAAGTTAAAAACATACAAAAAAAGGCAAGTGAATACATATCCGACAGCCAGAAATAGAAATAGAAATAGAGCAACTGAAAGGGATTGAGATCTGTTCATGTTATTCTAAATGATGTTCCCTTTAAAAGACAGCGATATAGATCTTTATTTGCATTATTCATGCAAATGCTAAAGTAGATTAAACTTTAAAACAAATGAGTATCAGGGCCACCGTTGCTTTTCCCCTCTAAAAGAGCAGCTCAAATTTGTGTTTTTCACGAAAATATGCAGCAGCTTTACGCCATCTATAATTTTTTACAAAATACTTTTTTTTTTTTTTTGCTTTTGGCATACCATTTATCTTGCGTTTTTCACAAAAAAAAGGTTCATCTGCACTGCACAGAACATAGATGATAGAATGTGCACAGTATCAAGGCGTGTTCTTCCCAAGACTTTATTGAATCACAAAATCAGAGTCATCATTTTGTGCGAGACGAGTTCTGATATTAAGATCTAGTACAGCCTTTCTTTCTTTCTTTCTTTCTTTCTTTCTTTCTTTTCTTTCTTTCTTTCTTTCTTTCTTTCTTTCTTTCTTTCTTTCTTTCTTTCTTTCCCTCTGACTCTTTTCTCTTTTCTTCCTATCCTCCGAAAGATAAATCCATTCACAACTCTCATCTATCGATTTTAAGCTGACTGAATGTTTCAAATTCACGAATGAATGTCGCCAGTCTGAATTTGATTTTTTTATTCAAAATAAGTGTATGAATAAACCATGAAGGAAGAACACACAGGCCCCGTGGGACAGTAACAAATCAAAATGTCATTTTTGAAGGAATCTGAGTGGCTGCTCTCATTTGTAACGTTCAATTCCATTGGGTGTCACATGGCTCTAACTATTGGGTTTGTCCAGGGAGCAGAACTATTCCCCTGGGAAACTACGCAAGGTTACTATTTTACTAGGTTAGTGAACTGGATTCTCGCACTCTAGTTAAATCTGGCATGCTCACTGTCTCAGCATTTAGTAGTTAAAACTGGCATGCTCAGTGTCTCGGCATTTAGTAGTTCAATCTGGCATTCTCAGTGTCTCGGCATTAAGTAGTTCAATCTGGCATGCTCAGTATCTCGGCATTAAGTAGCTCAATCTGGCATGCTCAGTGTCTCGGCATTTAGTAGTTAAATCTGGCATGCTCAGTGTCTCGGCATTTAGTAGTTAAATCTGGCATGCTCAGTGTCTCAGCATTTAGTAGTTAAATCTGGCATGCTCAGTATCTCAGCATTTAGTAGTTAAATCTGGCATGCTCAGTGTCTCAGCATTTAGAACGTGTGTCTTCCCTCACTGAAAACAAGAGATGCATCTCGCTGCTCCTATCTCCTCGTCCAATCCACCCAGCAGTCTCCTCTCGGAGTGTAACATTCTTTCCTCTTTAGAGCTCACAAGGACGGTGGTAGGGCCAGGCGTCCGCGAATTTGACGTCTAATGGCTACAACAAAGGCCCTCCAAATACACATTCAGCACACGGTGAATCCGGAAGAACTGATTCTTGCCTGTACTTGCTGGGGGCTGGGTTCCGTGCCTTTAGGCTGTGCTCCAAGTTTTGAAAAAAACAAGAGTTGTGGGCATATCAAGAAATCTTAATGTCTAATTAAAATGTTTTAAAGATGTTTAAAAATGATGGCATCATGAGCAGAAACCTACAAGAATGACGCACAGTGGATTAATTTCATTCCATATGTTCTGATGGATAACACGATTTCGTAGTCCTTATAAACACGTCAAGCTTCATAAACGAAACAAATAAACGAATTTCAAACAAATTAACCCAGTTACGAAACAAATTAAAGCCAAAGATTCTCCATCAAGATTTTTTTTTATTGCTTATTCATCTTCTAATTTGCTCACGGTTCATGGCGTCAGGTATGAGAAAAGCTGGCACTTACTGCACTAACTTCAAGCTATCGTTCCAGGATGCCAGTCATTAGGTGAGATGTAGATTGAGTCAGAAAACTTGTCAAATACACGGGGAAATTGAGTGGATGAGCTGTAGATTGAGTCAGAAAACTTGTCAAATACACGGGGAAATTGAGTGAAACTTTGACCTTTTGAAGTGATGCAAACAGTGTGTCTCAAAACCACGATTATTGTTAAAACATAACTGAATGAAGACCACACTGTTCTTTTCAAATCAATAGCTGTTCCAATTCTGGGCAGCTGTTAAGGCAGTGAGACACAATGTAAACGCTGCACCTATGGGTTTTCCAGGCATCCAACTGGACTGTTTTAGTAATCTTACCAGGCAGTTCTTATTGGTGCCTTTAGAGGTTTTCGTGGAGCATTCACTTACGCATATTCCTCTTTATTACTATCCAAACAAACGTGGTGAATAAAAGACCCAGGAATTCGTCAGAAGGAAATGTGAATGAATCGATTTATGAAAAAAAAAATGGACTTTTTTCTTATCCACCGATCCTCCCAAAAAGTTTTCGTTTTCGCACAGTTTAAAATGAGTAACTTGAGAATCCACGATACCTCAATGTCAGTTACAAGAATTATAATTATCACAGGTCCACTAGATCATTACGATCTGAAAATGCTTGTTGTCTCCAAGTGTAACCGGGTGGAAAGGCATATACAGTATATAGTAGTATTGTATTCTAATATTTAAGGGGGAGGAAGGTGAGCTTACATATTATTTTAAGGAAGTGTGTCACCAGGGATTTTACTAAATTACTGTGAATGATCAATTTAGAGAAGAAGGGCCGAAAAAAACCTACACTAGAAAATTTCTGTCCCAAACGCAAACATGAACAAATTTGGAGAAAGAGCTTTTTACGTCCTCGGGACCATTTTATTGGAATAAACTGCCTATATTATATTCGTAAAGCAAATAACGTAAGTAATTTTAAGAAAATTCTTGAAACACGTTTGTTCAAACAATATTTTGATTGACCGTGACAATCAAGTTTTTCTTTCTCACATCTGTATTATAGTATGTATGTTTATAGTGTAGTATGCTTGGGTGTGTGAGCTGAATACTATTTAAATTTATTTACTTCTTTATGTAAAGCGCTCAGAGCCTGTATGTAGGCCTACAGGGATGAGCGCTATATAAATGCTATGTTTTATTATTATTATTATTATTATTATTATATTTGTGCGTTTGTTCGATGAAAGCAAAAAAAAAAAAAGCAAGGTATCAGTGTGTTTTCAGAAAGAAACTCGGAGATTACATAAGGTGTTGGTGTTTCGAGAGTTTATATTTTTGGAGACTTTTTTCAATAAAGAATTGCATACACGAACGACTGAAAGAATTATGTACGGATTTCTGCTGTTGCCTTGCTTTTAGTTGGGGAATGGGAATGGGCATTTTGAAATATACGTGGGGTCCTAGTTGGACTTGCGAATGTGAGCTTATTCGAAACTGTTTCCTAAACAAATTAATAATTACACGTTTGCTTTCTTCTCTGTATTCTTCCATCCATCCGTCCATCCGTCCATCAATCCATCCATCCATCCATTCATCCGTCCATCCATCCATCCATCCATCCATCCATCCATCCATCCATCCATCCATCCATCC
>JAWQUT010000046.1:863709-866209 GCA_033807755.1 Ellobium chinense | reverse complement strand
TCAAAAAAACTTCCAAGATGCCATGAGTTTCCCAGACGTCATGAATATTTGTAGGTTTTGATTGTATGAACTTCTATTTTTAACCCAATGTCCCAATCCGAGAAAGAAGAAGACTTTGAAAGGGCAAGCACTCCGTCAATCTCTGGGAGAGTTCAAAATCTTCAGCCGGGGCTGGGCATTGGAGATTTAATCAAAGTTTATATCTGGTGAGTTTTATCCCGACAGATGAGAAAAACCAATATCTTCGCAAAAGAGATCCGTATAGGATTCACCCAATTTATTCATGTAATATTTGACATTGTGTTTTTTTTCCCTTTTTTTCTTTGGATTGTGTGTACAACTTAGTGAACGAGTATTAATGAATCGCGTGACGTCACGATTCTTTGCACTCGACTATTCATGGGACAACTATGTACTATATTTTTATTCTACCAAGAGAAGGTTTTGTGATTTTTTCTTCTTTTTTTTTTTCTGCGAAATCTTCAGACACCTTAAGCTATGTATTCCGGTCCCAGCTTATAATAATACTACCGTTTCAAAGCTTCCATATACAATTCTGAATGCATTGACCGTTTGTGTTTTTTGTTTTCCTTGATGGCAACAGAATCGTATGTGCCATGTGTCTCTTTGAACATACCGGGGTTTGCTATTAGAATGTAAGATCAGAATGCATATTATTAATTTGTTAGATCAAATTAATGTTTGTACCATGAATTTAATCTTCAATTATTAATTAGTCTATATCAACAGGCATGTACACGTACTAAGTTTAAACAGAATCCGTGTGTTGAGATTCGATGTGAGGCCAAATATTTATGCCTATATATTTTAGTTTGTGCAATAACCAAGATATTTTACGTAAAGATCCCAAGCGCGAATGTGTCTGTCTTCCTGGATGTTACATTGTACATTAGTACAGTCTCGCCTGACGCTTTTGCCAAATGATGATAGATGGACGTTACAAGTGTAACTGATGGCAAAATCATATTGAGTGGCTCATCCAGGAAACTAAAATCCTCTTGTTCACTAATCGAATCCATAATAATGAAACTCATCTCGATAACACATCTTACACTGGAAACTGTTCATTCGTTGCAAGCTGCTAGGCGATTCCGAATGACGTAAACTGAAAGATGTTTAAGCGTCCAGTGTGGTGTTCTTGGTTTTGTGGTTCCGCTCTCAGTGACTGAGAATGTAATTAAAGAATTCACGCAAGATACTATTTTTTTTCGAAGTGTTAATTTATGGCAGTCTAGTTCTAGAACTTCATTCAAGAAGTTAGAGATCTTTACATTCGTTCATTGTACTTTCTGGCAGTTTTTTTTCCCCGAAATATTTCGTGATATTACATGCACTTAAACTTTAGCAAAACCATTTTAGCTTGGAACCTATTCCTCATCCTTTGAATAGAAATGCATGTAATGAAGCCTACGTGAAACGGGGCGAAAAGGGAAGAGAGAGAGAGAGAGAGAGAGAGAGAGAGAGAGAGAGAGAGAGAGAGAGAGAGAGAGAGAGAGAGAGAGAGAGAGAGAGAGAGGGGAGGGAAGGAAGAGAACTCTCTGGTTCTTAGAAGGAACCTTTATCTCGATAATCTAAATCCATTTTGGCACCTGGGTTTAGAGTTAGAGGGTGTTAGGATGAATGAGAAAAACCATTGCTATGAGTTTTATGATGAATAATATTATCACTGAGGTTGTAAGTTGTGTGAGCAGTGAAGGGTGAAGACGAGAGCGTGACAGAGTGAGTGACTGGGGCGGCGCATGTATCATGTAATATGTGTGAGAGTGTGTGAGTCTGTGTCTGTAAATGTATGTATGATTGTATGCATCATTGTAACAAAGAAAAATTTCCCCACGGGGATAAATAAATTATCTTATCTTATCTTATCTTATCTTATCTTATCGCGTAGTTCCAGATTATTTGGCCACATCCGCTTGACAACGACTGAGTATATCCTGCATTTGAAAGTATTTAGCAACATCTTGGCATTGAAAATGAGGTAGCAATGTGTTCAGGCAATCATACCATCCGTCACATGTATTTTCTTTGTATGTTTCATTTCCCCTAGGCAAAAAAAAATCCATCGAAAAGAAATTAGGCCAGCGGTCTGGAATATAGTTCAAAACTTGTGAGATTTCAAATGAAGCAAGCTGCACATGTGAGAAAGAATGATTCGTGCATTCACTAACGACCACTGTGCTAGTTCTGTGTCATGTCTTTCATGTGCTGATATCATCAAATTACATTGGGCTCATGTAATCGGTGTGTGGAAATGGCTTATTATTTGGGAACCTGGGGAAAGAGGAGGAGAAAAGGAGGAGGTGAAGGGGGAGGAGAGGAGGAAGGGGAGAAGGAGGAGGAAGAGGAGGAGGAAGAGAAGAAAGAGGAGGGGAGGAAGGGAAGAAGGAGGAGAAAGAGGTGGAGGAAGAGGAGGGGGAGGAAGGGAGAAGGGGGAGGAAGAGAAGAAAGAGGAGGGGGAGGAAGGGGAGAAGGAGGAGGA
>JAWQUT010000046.1:836979-861848 GCA_033807755.1 Ellobium chinense | reverse complement strand
CGTGCCCAGTTCATTTCTAGGAAAAAAAAATCACGTGCTTATGTGTCTTCTCTTCTTGGAAAAAAAACATGAATCGGAAAAATTTAACTCTCTCGCAACGAGTGCCACTTTCAAAATACATGTAGTATAAAACATTCAATGGGGAAAGGAAAGGAAAGGGTGACTGAATTCTTAGGTGCCAGTTACGTACAATTCTGGTATAGGAGAATCTGCTTATTATATCCGAATGTTTGATTTTAAATGATGGAAAACACAGACTGGCTACTTCCTACATATTGCTTTGCAGCCCTTTAATCTGAAAACTGTACCACGCTAACATGAGCAAAGCAACAACAATAAACACAACAACAACAACAACAACAACAACTACTACTACTACTACTAACACCATCACTACCATTACCACTACTATTACTACTTCTACTGCTACTACTACTACTACTAGCATTGTCGCCACCACTACAACAATAACAACAACAACAACTACTACTATGACTATCACCACCACTATTACTACTACTACTACTACTACTACAACTACTACTATTTCTATCACTAATACTAAAGATAATAGTTCTAAATAAAGGTCTAATGCGCCCACTACCTACAGCATGGGTTTTGAACCTGGGATTAGAGCTCATAAGGACCTGTCCAGACAGCAGTGCTGTTGTCTGCGTCATCGGTAAGCTTTTATACCTTGAAGGTCATCAAATACCAGCGCATGCTCTTAGCGTAAGATGTAAAACTTTCGCAGACAGATGAAATCGTCCCTCCCAAAACTTCATATTTCCCCTCTGTCCAGTAGACTGCAGAGTGGATATCTAGCTCTTTCGTAATGAAAAGTTATTGAGAATGCCAGTGGTCGGTGCCTGCGAAATAGCAATGGCACTCTATGCTCCCCGGCTTCGGGAGCTGCGGATAGTTAATGGGTAAGCTAGAGTAAGCTGGCCTGCTGGGATGGTAATGAAAAGGAAGATCATCCTCTGCATCAGGCATTAAATGATAACAGGGGAGCACGTATCAAACGAGGCCGATCATGGATGGCTGAAGCCGAAGACTCATTGAAACTGGTATGTGATATTGAAGACATTGCACGGGGAAAAGAATGGGTTGAACTTGATGACGCCAGCAGGGACCTCACCAAGGTTTTGATCACAATGGGCAGAGAGTACAGGGAGGCTCCGGCAGGCACGGCAGAAACTTGCGTCCGGGAGCTCATACAGGCGAATTCCAAGCCAGGAGACCATGTCATCTATACTGATGGGTCCGTTCAAAGAAACAAGAAGAGTGGTTGGGGTTTCCTGGTGTGTGTGAGAAACAGAGTCACATACACAGAAGCTGGAGCATACAGTATCACTACTTCCAGTATGAGAATGGAGGTAGAGGCCATTACAGCGGCAATGAAATGGTTGGAGAGGAATAAAGCACAAAGCACACATGTCGTGGTTGTGACTGACTCTCAGAGCATTCTGCGCAGAGTAGAAACTCGCCGCCTTAGAAATGAATGGGTTCAAAGCCTGAAAGCAACAGAGGTCAGATCGGTGACCTGGATTTATTCACCTGGACACTCTGGGGTCAGAGGGAACGAACTAGCAGACAGACTGGCAGGGAATGCCAGGATCTCTGGCCAGATCAAACACGACAAAGAGGACATTTTGAAAGATCTGGTGAGGAAGTTGACCGAGAATGATGAGAGGGAATGGGAAGATTACCACCACCTGCAACGGATGATAGCGATGGGAATAAAGAAAGGGGAAGGCAGACAATGCAAACCTTCTGGAAGGGAGCGAAAGGCCCGCAATAAAATAACTGTGGGGACTATCAGTAGATGGACTCTTCGCTGGATCCTAGATCGGGGAACGGAGCACCTATGGGGTTGCCCGGAGTGCAGTGATGTTGCAAACCCTAAACAATGAACAATGAACAATGAACAATGAACAATGATGGTAATGATAACGTGAAGTGGTTTGAGCGGGTAAAAGCGGGATGTAAAACGTAAAAACATTGATACTTTATTATTGTTATTATTATTATTATCAGTATCATTACTGCACATTCTGCATTGCCCACAAGTTCTGCCATCTTTTTCATTTTGACTCCCCAGTTACCGAAATAAACTTTGAATAGTTCAACCCAAGTGCACAAGGTTCAGGTTTGGAACTCTATTCTAAGATTACTAGATCTAACGAACTATCTGGAACGTAACAGCAGGTGGCGTCTCCTCAGTTCACGTGCCTTTTTCACCTTACGTAAAAGATTTTGTGTAGTACCAGCACTTTTAAGACATTAGCTGGACAGTCAGTTTTAAAATTATCCCAGTTAGGCTGGTGTAGGTCAACAGATAACAGAGATAATATCAAGGGGTGCCTGCGCAAAGGTCTTATCTCCCTTATATTTCATACAACGATACGGTCTTTGCGCAGGCTGTTTTCATCACGAAATTCGTGTCGACGACCATACTTACAGTGAGACAGAGTGTGGAACAGACATTAGTACTAGGCGAACGCTGCGGCTGTATGTTATGGAATTGACGCAATGTTTAAAAATACCATGGTATAAATATTATATAATCTCAGTTCATGTTTAGTATTTAATTTTTTGGACCTGAAGAAATTGAACTTCGTGCACTGGTGTTCTTTGTTGGACTCCAATCCCTAATCGATGATAGGTCGTCTTCCTGAAGGTCTTTGGCACCTATTGTTTTTTCTCCTTTGGGCCCCTAATAACATTTTATGTTATTCTACATATACCATAGTGATTTCGGGAAATTTCTTCCATAGAGGTTGAAGCACTTCTTTTGCCCGATCTTTTAATGGCTACGAATACATAGGCCCACACATTTTTTTTTTAATCTAGAAGGCTCAAATTGAACTTGAAACTTCAAAGTTAGATGCCTTATTTAGGTCACAGGTTATTTTTCATAGTTCTACACCTTGACACTGGCTGGCAGGGTCCCCAAAAAGGGGGATTTAATACATTAGCGGATTAATTGGGTTGTTTACAATGAGTGATTTGCCCCTTAGAGTAATAGGTGTCAAAAACCTCAAATGCAAATAACGGTAACTCTTGAATCGCGTTATGGGCTAAGTGGTACACTTACTGTTTCTTGCTGTGTGGCTTTGGAAATTTAAAGAACTAATTGCCAGTCAGCTACAAAGATGTTGTGCTTGTGCATGAACATTCCCTGTGATATCACGGACAAATGCCTTATCTAGGTTGCAGGAGCCAAACTGTAAACGCCTCTGTGAGCCATTTACTAAAAAAATTATCCTCGAACCAGAGTAACATTTCGAGATGACCAAGGCTAGTCAGCAGGTCTGGAGCCACCACTGTGTTCAATTTATATACTGTTTACAGTGAGGGTCCTTCGTTTAGATTTTTCACAATTTTATTTTAGATGAAAAGGGGTTAAAATTTGGCCCTCTTTTGCAGATCCAGGCCAGCAAAAATGAAATCCACTGAAGCCATTGGGGAAACACTGCCTGTAACAATTATTTTTTTTACAAATTCAAGACTGGATTTCGCCACTAGTGCGGCGTAGTTTCATGTTATACAATTATTTCTACATAATCTGTCCAAAGGACAAATTTTATACTCTGCTGCTATCGACTCAGATAGTCCAATTTTTTTTAAAAACCAATTAGGCTCCTGCAATCTCTAGTACCTTCAAAGTGATGATATTAAACTATAACGTCTTGATATTAACAAATATAAAGCACAAAATTCTTCGTACGCAAGTGTCGTACACTAGCCGAGGGTTGCATTTATTCAGGCTCTGAAAGTAGTGAATAGGATCATCTGGTAATAACTTTTTGATTGTTGCAGAAATCGAGAGTAAATACATATTTTTATGCTCAAAAGTTCTCATTTTATAGGTACGCGGTTATAATTGTAGATAAATTTGAGTTTTTATGAAGCACGCTCTTTTTTTTTGTTCTTCCAATGTGATTTCCTCAGAATATTTTCCATTGTATAGAGGTTGACCCCCTGGCACTACAAACGAACATAGCTAAAGTCAGAATAATGTTGGGTAAAACCTGTTTTAAACCTTTTATGAAGCTTTCATATCAATAACTTGATTCTGCCAAAAAGTGACTAACAGCTCATTTTTTTATGGCAGGCTACTTATTTATATTATATAGTTATATCGAGTGGTATGAGTCACTTTAACTCTTTCGTTACGTATAGTGTACATCTACCTCCTTTCCTTTACTCATAATATCCCAGAAGTTAACCCTCCTATCGATTGCATGATTTAGAGTTAGAGATAGCGCTAGGTGAGAGAGTTCCGAGGCATTGCCAATGACGCCGATCAAAGGGAAAAAAAATGGTGTAGCAAAGTAGAATATTCGCCATTCTACGTCAGCACGATCAAAATGGGCGATTCCAACAGAATACCAAGTCAACATTTCTGAACAACTCTATCTAAACAGCAATCATCTAGGGTTTACATATTTTAAACACAAATTACCCCTCTTAGACACAACCAAAACTTATTGCTGCAGAGTCAAAGCTTTTTCAGAATTTGGCATTTTCAGAACGTTTCTCAAGTATAGAAATGGAACATGCATTGTACCGTTGCCATAATTTAACAGGCCCTGACAACTTGAATTTTCAAGATTATATTATATTTTCATTGTGTGGTACACCACGTAAATCCAGGGGTTACCAGAGAGAAGTGTGAATGTCTGCAGAGGACTGTTTTCTCCCATCCACTATGAGCTTTTTTTCTTTGTTCATTTGTTTGATTGACTGAGTTAGGAATTTACAGCTTGTCCGCAAGATCAGGGCTTCTCAGCGTGAGCAAAGAACAAGTATACATCTCACGCTAAGAACATCATGCACTGGTAATGATGGCCTTAGATCGGCAAGACAGGATGCATACAAGGTTACACACACACAACTTAAGCTTAAAGTCATTACTGATCCTTTCTTGAAATCCAAAATGTTAGATGATTGCAGAACTTAATCCGGTTTTCCTCCCACTCCATCCTTCCTTTGTCGTGATAGAATAAAGTGTAGGGCCGTCTGTGACATTTTGCTCTTCCACTGCCCAGTTCCACAGAAATTTCGTTCTCAAGTTTCTCCTGCTCTGATGCGATTTTCTTCGTTAGGCCCGGAATACTGATGTTGATGTAAAACGTCGTATTTGACAGAATAAACTATGGAGATAACAGGATCGTAAAGATCTATTTAGTTAAAGATTTCACCACCACCAGATTTCACACATGTATCAAAAACAAATTAATGCACATACTCACAGAAACATTTACTTTCTTTTCAAGCTTACTTCACATTAAATCTCTTTGGAAGGCATCCTTTTCCCTTTCTTCTGTATTGTTTATTATTGAAACATATACATTGAGAGCCCCTCTGTCTGATGCATAAGTGAAATCTGATGGTATCATAGCTAATGTATTTTAAGATAACGTTTTCCTGAGATCCATACCCACAATAGAAAAAACGCGCCGTTTAGCACTTTGGTGCTCAATGTTGCATGCAGAATGTACTGACTTAGAAAATGGGAAGTGTGCACCATAATAATGCACCAACAATACAAGGTTAGTCCTCCCTTTAATACTTCACGTGAATTGAATTTCTGACATTCTTCAGTTTTAGAGTTTGTACATGAATTTTGAAACTGTCATCAGATCTCACTCAAAATTCTGAAAAAAAAAATGACACCAAAATGTTGCATATAACCTATTTTGTGAAATGCGATCTTATACGCTAACACGGACAATATTAAATTCGAAGCATAACAGAATAAGCTTCCTTCAAGGCTAGACGAGATGGAATAATAAGACCGGATATTACCTGTGAGGATTTCTTCGGTCAGATGAAACAGAAGTTCTAAACAATAATGGTTGAAATTGTGTTATCGAAGGCGTTACAACATGACTCACCGCCTTTACTCCATCATCGTCATTATCACCATCACCATCACTATCACCACCGGCACCATCATCATTTGAAACAAGGGTTTAAAAAAATCAAACATTTCCGTCCAAACCAGCGGAGCAAGGAACTAAGAAATTATATTTTACACTTAAAATACGCTGATCACGATGTTATAAAATACAAGACTATCTCCCCATTTTACAAACAGGAGCAAGATGGCTGCGATCTAGCGTATACATATCCCATTATCAAGGCGCGAGAGACAGACAACGCATCAGAAGCGATGGATACTTGACGCACTGAAACGCACTGAACACATTAGACACCATGAATAAAAACGAAGACGGACAGGCAACGCACCAGATGCTATTGAATACCTAGCGCACCGAAAGACATCAGAGATGAATGCATGTGATTTTCCATTGGATTTTCTATTGGATTACTGTGATAGGACCTTCGATGTGTACAGACACCATCTACTTATAAATAAAACCACCATGAGCATTAGTAATGTCTGTATGACCATCATCTACAATATTTCAAAATGATTGCATTAGATTCCATGAAAAGGTTGGACAGCGAAGGGAAATCGGAATTAACCAATACTGATATAATTTAAGGCAAGAAAAAATAAGAGAAGTGGTATGTTGCCGAGTTTACCCGACTAAAACACAGTTAGGAACGTCCTTACTTTATCCTGAAAATCTGAACCTTCCACGCCCCGCAGTAACGGAGGAGTAAAGAAAGGCAGACTCTCAAGTTCATTTTTATATAGATAGACTAGTCAAAGCACCCGCAAATTTGCGGCGTTATCGCGCGAAGCAAACGACCAAAGTACATCTACAACATTAACACCGCTCCTCTTTTTATACTTATTGTCCTCAAACACTTCATTGTGTGTAAACATAACGGTTAAGCTGAAAAAAAAAAAAAAAAGTAATGACTTTTCTCAATGTCAGCCTCTCTAAAAGACCGCCATATTTGAAGAATTTGGCCTCAAAACACCAATTTGGCTGCAGACACCACAATAATAGTGACGTCGTGAGCATAAACGTAAGTTTAAAAAATAGAACACGTCATTTGGATATGGGAAAATCCATTTTCTACGAACAACGCTACCCACCAATTTGTAAATAAAGGACCAGTTATGGTCGGTTTGTGTCTTACACTCACATGATGAAATCAGTTGACAAATTAATCCCCACGATGTGCATGGGAGGAAGCGTTACTTGGCTGTTGGCTTGGGCACAGCCAAGTCTAGAACTTGCATCTTTCTATCGGAAAGCACCATTATTCGCACTGATGGTTCACACGGCCAAAGTCATGTTCATTCTATTGATTCTGCTCCTTTTCGTACTGATGATTATGTTCACTCGGGCGATCGACTCTGCTACGTACATATTCTCGACCCGGCATCTGATACAACTTCGGGGACCGGAAGTCAACATTTCAGGGACGAACCACAAAAACAAATGACGTATGGTCCATTTAAAAACAACGAAGTGGCACCGTAGTCACGAAACAAAGAAAATNGGAAAAAATAAGAGAAGTGGTATGTTGCCGAGTTTACCCGACTAAAACACAGTTAGGAACGTCCTTGCTTCATCCTGAAAATCTGAACCTTTCACGCCCCGCAGTAACGGAGGAGTAAAGAAAGGCAGACTCCCAAGTTCATTTTTATATAGATATTATACAAGACTAACACCCCATTTTACAAATGTACAGGCAGGCAACGCACCAACTGTGGAAGAATACCTAGCGCACCGAAAGGCATTGTAGACGAATACATTAGACTCCGTGAAAAAATTGGACGATTGGCGAATTGGGTGGATTGAAAAAATCTATCGGAGATTGTATTTCGTTGCTATATACATTCTTTTTTTTTAAAAAAAGGTAAATAAAATAAAGAGGACTAATGTGTATAGTTACCTTTCGTGTATTTTTCTAAGAATTTAGGTGAAAACCGCATGTTTTTACGTTACGTAGTTCTCAAGAAATCTGTGACACAAATTTGGCTGAAGCGTTTTATTAATTATTAATATAGATATATACAAATCCTGCCATCATCATCATCATCATCATCATCATCATCATCATCATCATCATCATCATCACCACAATTAGTAAAACTTCTGCACCAGTTTCACCTAACAGCAGTTTCACTTTCTTATACTGGGCAGGTATCAATATCTAGTATTTTCTGATGTATCTATACCGGCAGATAAAGTATCTTTTTACATTAATAAAGTATCGAGTAATTGAAAGCTTTTTTCGGCAATTTATCAGGCCCAATAATGAGTTCGTAAATAAAACAACATCGTGCGCAACTTACCATCATAGTCCATTGAAGTTTCTATGCAAAACTGCACACCAAAGTACTGAGTTGTGCACTTTAGTCGTTTAAGATATTGATATTATAAACGCTGTCATTTTCAATAGCATCACGTTCTGCTTATTTTGTGACAGCAGACTCCATTTATGTCTAGTGAATACATCTGTGCATGTTCGTATGTTGACTTTCCTGGAACTTCTGTCTTGAATCAGGAGGAACTAACAACGCACTTGGAGTGCAAATGAAGTAACTTTGTCTAAGCAGAAAATTCACGAGATTTCCATACAGCAACCTGCTTAAAGGTATCCAGGGAACCTGGGTCAACTCTGGTGTTAAACGACTGATGCAAATCTCGAATGACTGTGTTTGTAAGATCTTCACTCTTGAGGGTGAAATAATATGCACTATTCAGCACTTTGGTGTGCTATTTTACATAGAAACTGTGATGCACTCATGGTGATAAGTTGCACGACGTGTTACCTGCTTTCCAACCTCTGGAAAGTGTCGCATCGCATCAGTCTTTCTCTTAAGTGAAGATACATCCAAGTACACCTAAGTTGAATCTCAAGGATTTTGCGAGTGAACAAAGACGATTGACCTGTAAAGATAACTGCCCACCACCTGATCACACCAGGTGAGCTTTAACGTAATCAGGTCATCAGCTTTAATGTAATTAGGTCATATAGAACAAAACTTCAAATTAGCAATTGTACTCATGGCTCCTATGACACAGCTGAGATCACAATGTATGACAAACAAGACATGTGTTTGGAAGAGCATAGGAGTGCCAGTGACAATACAATTATTTGGGTCACGTACCATGTTATGCCAGGAACCAGCTAGAGTGGTTGCGTTGGTTTTTGACCACACGGTGAAACATCTGATTTCGGCCATATTTGTTTTTGGCCACAAATTTATTCGATACTTTCAATTCTTGCAATCGTACAATAGTCGATATCTTTTCCGACCTCTATTTTTTATAGTTAGCTCCATTTCGAAGACAGTGTTAATAACAACCTTGACATGTTTTATTTTATATCATACATATTAGTTTTAGAGTCTTAACATTAATCATTGACTTTGATAGCAGCTCTAAAAATACAATTTCTGTTTTCTTATTGTCTAAACATAGAGATCTAGTTTCTCGTATCAGAGTACAGATATGTTCTCACTATTAACCTATTGTCATTTGCAGTGTACAGTGAACTTTTTGTTTGTTTGTTTGTTTGTTTATTACATGACCTTGATAAATTGTGTTGGTTTCGGTTTTTGTACTAATACAATGGAATCTTAACTCACATTACACAAATATTAATTACATCTAAACTGCAGTTCACCATGCTTTTAGCAGTATCGATACTTGAGAGACTGTGGCCGAAAATCAACACAAACGCAACAGTTGACCCACGTAACGTCCAACACAGTAGAACGCAACGCTACAGCTGACTCATTTAACGTCCAACACAGTAGAACGCAAAGGCTGCAGCTGACTCTTGTAACGTCCGACACGATAGGAGCAATGGGCAACATCAGTACATATATAACGCCATGTTATTGCCTCGCCGGGTTACTTACCGACCGAGACTTTTGGTACCAGTGCTCCGTTTGTTTGGTCAATGCAATCTGAGAAAAATGGGAAGCCACAGCCCTTTCTTGTATTCTGTGGGCAGTTGTTAGCAAAAAGTACACTTTGGTTGTTGCGCATCTGTCACACTGAGGAAAGGTGCACACTTGCTAGTGGTTTGTTAGAAATGTGTCGCATTTTATACAGAACCGGAAGAAAAAAAAATCGGCAACATGGCGGCAGGCATTTATGGTTTCACATTTTTTCGTGGAACATCTTATTAACGGCTTTGTGTCGAAGGGGGAGGTGACAAGATTCAGTGGTGGTATACTTATATGATAATGACCGAGGCACACATTTAAGTATAGCAAAAACTATGTGCAAGTAACTGCAGTATTTCCTATCTCGCCCGCATATGTCGCAACTATTTTGGCTTGCCTAGAGACAGATACTTCCTTTGTTAAGAAAAGGACGTGGCTTCCCATTTTGTCAATTTGCAGAAACCAAACAAACACAGCCCGTGTGGTTTTGCCCGTCATTAGCGTCTCTGGGTTGGGCAGGGCGTGACGAGTGAAGTCGACCTTCGCATCATGCCTGGACTAAATGCGACTTTCGCGTTAGAGGAGTTAAAAAGGAGAGCAAAGAGTAGATCCACTTTTGTCACCGCCCTCATGATGACCTGAACATACCCTCGCTGGTTGGTAATTGCGGGTCATTATGAGGGTATCACTTCATCTCTGTATATAAAGAGTACATTTTTCCCTTCCTTTACCCCTATTCACAAAACCCTCCAAATCTAGAGCGGTTTAGTCTTGTATATAAAATGTACGGAAACATTAAAAATTGGATCTCAGGTCTCTGAAGAGTGCTTTCTCACTATTTGATACATTCCTGGTTCAGCCGCTGAAAACAGAGTATGTAGCTGTTCAGAGAACGCAGCTTCCACACACACACAATGGACGCTATTTCATTTGTCATATTCACAGACCAAGTAAATTGCTATCCATTCATCGCAAGAGGAAGTCACTGCAAAACCTGGGCTATCTGACACAAGCTTTAAGCCCCGTATGAGCCTCGCTGGCGTTCCTAAAAGCAGTAGTCGAACAGCAGTCTTTCTACCCAGACCTGTGTCAGTAACATTTTTTTTCAGTTTTGCGGCTCAGACAAACATGAGAAATTCATTTCTGCACTCTCTTTGAATATCCCGCTTTAATCCTGGAGGAAAATATTATGCTGCTAATGGCAATATGTCATCAGAAAGTCAGCAATATTTTGAGAGCTCAACATGCTCTCATCCTCACACCACCAGCTTTGTGATATGATGGTGTTGACGATAACGATTATGAAAATGTTTGTCGGTCTCAGTAGATGATGCTTGTGTTACCGCTTGGAATGGCTCAGCCGTTCCGATAAGTCCAGAGATGGCTTAGTAATCTATAGTATACACTATTTGATAACGTGACTCAGTACAGACGTATAACAGGAAGCTAGTGTTGATCAATCAGCTACCTCTCAAAACGCCTGCCTATCGCTGTCAATGATTAACACAATGTCCTTTGATTTTAAAGAAAACGAACGTTTGCTGACAAAGGTTTAGAAACAATAGTAATGCTACGTAACACTTGAAACTTTCGCTTTACACACACCTTCGATCCCTTACATTCACTCCCATAAATACATTTCTTCATTGAATTTCTAGAAAGTCTCGATGACCGACTTCAACCGTCTTGACATTTCCAGAAAGTTGGCAACGGGCCGAGGTCAGATATTTTCAGTGACCGAGATATAAATATAGTATCTAGAACACTCCAGTCACTACTATTAAGGTAAAATCAAGGGCAAGATAATCATGTTACCTTAATCTCTTCATAGTTTTGCAGTATAGAGCTCTTACAAGGCAGTGAACATGGGTTGTCTCGGCCTTTTACGCAATTTTAGAGGAATAACATTTAAAAATAACATTAAACGAATGAAGAGACTCAATAAATTTCTCAAGATTGACTCTGATCAAAATATTTCAAGCATCAATTCAAAGCTCTAGTATTTTCTCTGTCTTTCTCACACCGTTATGGACAGTAGGTTGGCTAGTCAGGGGCAGTACTGACCCTGTGACGTCAAGACTCCAGATGGCAGCAACACGCTGAGAGGTCATGGGGCTACAGACTCACTGGTCTATATTGGTCTATATTCTGGTGTTAGCGGTCAGGTCGACGTCATTCACCAATAAAGAGCACGAACTTGGCATAAATAGACAACGTGCGCATTGACGATGGATTTTCATATCATCGGGAAGCATTAACTCTGCAGGTAATTCTTGTTATATAATAGAAGATCCAATCGTTAATGCGCAAGCTCTCAATGCCTACAAAATTTGCTGGAATTTCAGGATTCTTTTTTTAGATTAATGCAATGTCATGTGCAAAAGACGAACCCTGTATTGTCTGTACCACTAGGAGTGCATGTTTGTCCTACCTTATGATATGAGACAGCACAAGAGGGAGGTGAGTAATGGCAGCTCACGCGGGATGAAAATCTACACAGTCCTGTGCCATTTCTTTAGACACGGTTAAGTGTAAGGAAAATTTATGTGCGGTATAAAATTTATGAAAGACTTAATGTGGATTTCCAGGCTCTTGGGCAAATGGCTTTCCCAGTCCCTTTAAAGCAAATTTCCCAACAACTTTAACAACTTAAACAAGTTTCTTGGGTATAAATCCAGACCACAAATTTTTCACATAGGCGAATTTTACAACATTCGACAGGACAGCACATGACCAGATAAATCGCTGGGATTTCTCTGTTCACACTATTTAATAGCTTTACAGTATTCATTTTACATTTCACAAGTGCAATTCACCACGGAATATTCACTTACCCACGTCCTAATGTTAGTTCTTGCGCTAATTAATATATATTTTATTTGATGAATTTAAAAGATCTGAAAGAAGTGAAAGAATTTTACAACCATCAGCAAGAACTGAAAGATATCGTAGGTCATTCGTGCCTGTGGCATCAGGAAGGCTCAGGTCTAGCAGTCTGTGAACAGTGTGTGTGAGTATTGTGTGTGTGTGTGAGAGAGAGAGAGAGAGAGAGAGAGAGAGAGAGAGAGAGAGAGTGCGGGTTCCGCGCGCGTATGTATGCATGCATGTGTGTGCATCTGTGTGTGTCTATATTAATTTACTTATGTGTGTATCATTATCTGTGTGCTCTTAATATGTATAGCGTGATTTTGATGTGCGCTTGTCCGAGACAAATTTCCTGTGAAAGGATAAAGAAAGTTTGTCTTATCTTATCTTATCTTATCTTATATTTCCTCTCTACATATTATGAGTGTACATAAGATCCTCTCTATTAAAAGCTGCTTCTTTCAGCTATTTCATTGAAACAAAAGTAGTAAAAAGGAAGAGGTATCAATCGGTACATAAAATTCAGTAAGAGTAAAAAGTCAAGACCGCGATTTTTTTTACTGACACTTGACCTCGTCTTACCACGTGGTACGTAAAAGTCCATGCTCATTTACTAGATGATAATTAGAATGATACGTAAGTAGGGGTCTAACATGTCTATAATTAACAACAACGCCTACGTAAATTGTCTATTACCGGCTTAGTACACGTTACCTGGCAACCTAAATAGTAACGAATAATGACCACAGAAGGGTAAATGTTACATTTACTACGTCTTGTCCTCAGTCTTTCTAAACAGGCGTGTCATTGCTCTAAGACCACCTCGTCAGTTTTCACGTATAATGTCGTATTTCATACGAACAAACTGGATGTGATACAGGTCTCACCAGCTTTATCCCTGTTAGATCTCGCCCACATGAATGTACCACACTGCAACAAGGAGCAGATAACTCCTCACCTACACCGACAAAACATGGCGCTTTCTCCCGGCTGCGTGCGATGACATACATGTAATTAAAATGCATTTCAAGTTTCTGCACTTATCATCCCTCTATACGCTGGATTGTTTCCTAAGATTCCGCTCTTTTTTTTCGGCACCCGGTAGCGGAATATTAGTCAGAGATAAATTTAGTAATATTACTTTAGGGCATCGGTGCCCAATCACTGCCCCGAGGGCCATAAAATGCCCCGCCAAGAGTGTAAAGATTACCTGCAAAGTAATTACAACCTATGTAATGTCTATAAACTGCTTCATACTGCACGTTGTTATGCATTATATTGGAACATACTGTCGCGTTCAAGATAATGGCCCTCACAGGATCGGTAATAAAGTAGACCTTGGTAATAACGGAGCGGTCGATACGTTCAATATGTTTTCGTTATCATCGAAGCCCGTTGTTCCCGAGTCGTGGCATATGGAGACCAGAAAAGTAACCTGAAACTTGTATTCTCTTGATTCATGTGAGAACCCGCCGAGTTGGTCATGCTAGATCTGCCGTAGTCGCCGATTTAACGTGTGATAGCAATTGGTTGTTCGTCTGTAAGCGTTTTCAGGGGTGTCTGCCCTTTACTATTACATTCATGCAAGTATCGGTAGAAGGGTGAGTCAGATATTATGTCGTAACAGCGGGTTGTCGCTATTCCAGTCCCGTTATGAAAAGACTATTTTTAACAAACTAAAAGGGGAAATGGGGACGGAGACTAGGCCTTATACAACCGGGTCCGAGTTATAACGGTGTTTGTTATAGAAGGGCTCCACTTTTTACGAAACTGACCCCACCTCAGAAGAGATTGGACAGCCTAACTCTGAGGTCATGGGCAGCAGCAGAGCTGTAATGTATTCTTAGTGTCTGCAGGAAACAACAACAACAACAGCAACAACAAAAACGACAACGACGACAACAGCAGCAGCAGCAGCAGCAGCAGCAGCAGCAGAACAACAACAACAACAACAACAACAACAACAGCAGCAGCTGCAACAACAACAACAACCAGCAGCAACAAAAACAACAACAACAACAACAACAACTACAAAAGCTATGAGAACAGCATCATGAATAGTTTATATTTAGTAACAGATTTAAGGTGAAAATGCCCGGACTATAATTATCCAGAGCGCACGTGACTGATTTGTCCGTGGCTAATGTTTGTTTACAGCTTAACAACTAGATCTAGATTTTAAAAAATCGAACTGAAAGTTCCTTTTAAATACATGTATGAATCTAAATTTAGGGCCCCGATACTATTAGCAGGTTTTGTTGTCCCTGGCAACGCTAGCGTCACTAAGGAAATGAGTATTATGTTTGAAATAATACGTCATGTCATGTTTCGGGGATTGTATGTATTTTGAAATTTGTGCGTACTAAACGGAAACAGCATAGCCAGCTGCTTTTCATTTACCAAATTATCATGTCTCAGTCTGACTTTTACCAGTGCTAGGTTAAACACGCGCAATAATTTTGAGGTCACTGCGGTTGGACTTAAACGGAAGGGTGCTCTATTTATCACATCATTTTTTTCTCCCTCTCAGGGGCCCAGTGACCTTAGCTGTGGCCTGTTCTAATGCATTTGTCATTTTCCTGGACAGTTTAAGTTGAATTAAAAATGCACTATTTCGGGTCAGAGGTTTGAAAGATAGGGGCTGTCAATGAGCTGATCCCCTGTTCTCTTATAATAGCCTAAGGCCTCACGTGGCTTTTCATGGGGGTGGGTCAAATGAGAAAATGCAGCAAAAACTTTACTTGTTATGGGCTATTAAAGTAATGTTGTTTTTTTTTTTTTTAGATTAGCTGCTTATCTCCATAATTGGTGAACGGGAATAGCCGACGAAAATTAGGGCTGGATTGACGGCAATGGACAGTTCATAGTAAAATATAGCAAAAAGATTTGGGGGTGTGTAACCTTTATGGCCTAAATCAATGGCTTTGTCAAGGAAAATATCGGAGAAGACAAGGAAAAGTTTATTCCTGCGCAATAATAATAATAATAATAAAAATAATAATAATAATAATAATAATAATAATAATAATACATTTTATAAGTCTCGTATCCACGCTGATGTCTGTTCATGTGACTTCACACTAATATTTACTCTCTTTACCTAGAGTGGGGCTGTCATGTGCTTGCACTGGAGAATGTTAAAGACAAGGGAAATTGCAGGTCCTTGTGAAGCGTTCAGTTTCATTGGAAGCGGCAAAATATCTCGAATCGGTCTTGTTAAAGTAATTTTAAACTTGCAGGAGACTTTCCCTGACTTAACACGATTTTACTCAACTTTTCACCGGGTGGAAAATATGATTTTAAACAGCACACCGTATGCTTCACCCAAATTAGGTCAGCAATGAGGAACGAATGGCCTAACTGTGACAAACATGAGTTGATAACGTGAGCACTGGGCTAGTCAACAAGTAAGCAAAGCTCAATTGACAAGTTAGATCGCAGGATTAAGAAAATGATTAGTTATTGACAAAGCTTGTTGGATGGCCACGGTGTTATGGAAAGCTGCAGAATACATTGCTTAACCAGGTGGTCAGAATTGGCCTTGCGGAGCCGAATACCAGATTTCTGGCCCATTTAAAAAGCCCATGGTTCCCATATAATTGACTGGGTTTTTGACTCTGCTTGGCTCTGGCAAACGTAAAGTTAAATTGGACCAATTTCTTATATAAAAAGTAATTATACTTCTTTCAAAGTAGTATTTCGGGCTTCTGTCATACTTGCCCGCTGAGCATAAAGAATAAGAATAGGTCTCTATTTCCATTAAACAATGATTTCTCATTATATTGCTCTAATGTATGTAGAAAGGATTATGATAATTATAATTCCCGAGTAGACACACATCACACATAGACAATTTGCAGTAAAATTCTTGTGTTATATCATATCCAGATCCCCAAGGGCTTTTCCCGGACATGGGTTTGACTCTTTTTTGGTCCTTTTCGTAAGCGATTTGGCTGCGCCTCGAAAGAAAGTTCGGCAATCCTGTCGCCTGACAAAGATGTCTAAAGTCGCATGTACTATATCGAGGTCATAATATTTTCTTTTAGCACATCATGGGAAAGAGCTATGAATCATTATCACTGGAGATCTCTAGCTACCAACCTTAAAGTTTGTTGGGGTTTTTTTTTGGAGGGGGGNGGGGGGGGGGGGGGGCAGTACAGCGTGGCCTTCGGGCTTGTAAGTCGTTCCCATTAACTAAAAACTGTTAGGTCTTGGGTTTTTGTATTCGACTCCCGAGCCGGGCCATTTATGTTATGGTCCTGTGGTGTCCTTGGGAAAGAAATTTTACTCCTGTTGCCCCTCTGGGCTTGAGTTTGAATGAGAACCTGGCTGCTCTGCAGAATTTAATAATGAGTTGTTGTTGTTGTTGTTGTTGTTGTTGTTGACTGTGTTATGATTTGGTTTGTGATAATGTATAAATGCAAGGTATCTCAAAAACATTGTCACTGATTCTGCATACATTGTATAGATATAGAAGTAGGCTAAAGATATAACGATGTGTGCTTGAAATCAGGAAATTAGAATTTTATGATATTTCAACAAAATTTAACTAATGTATCTCAGTTTCTTGTAAAATCAATAATGAACAGCAAATCCAGTTTTAACATGCCGCAGTGGACCGATGCACAGCGCTCACACCTCGTAAAACCATAATTTGTTCACCAATGAAGTAAAGTCCATCCCCAGTGTCCATTTCTAAGCTTAACCTAAACGTAGGGCTCCCTTTGACCCAAACTAAAAGTTGAAATAGGTGAAGGTGCCGTTCGCAAGGAAGTGTGGAGAACCTCTACAGCCCAGTGCACCACAAGCCAAATCATTTAACTCTCTAGAAAACAAGAAACTTTGTACAAGGCCTTAGGCGAGATACTGGATGGGGGCTACATGGAAGATGTAATCCATTTTCAAATTTCCGGTAACGTTCTAATATCTCGCCTCTTGTTAACTATACTCTCTGCGTTCTATTATTGTTCATCATCAAATGCAAGCCACTTAGAATCAGCAATAAACTATTTGGACATCCTGCATTATGTATTATATGCACTGTTGTATAAGTAGGTCTTGTCATGCAAAAAATGTAGAACAGTCTCTGGCATCGTAACCCATATTCCCTATAGGGTGAACAGAGAAATGCGTTTTCTATTTTTTTTTTTTATTTTTGTTTGAATCCTCAGACAGAAACCGTTCTCGAAAGCCGAAAAATTACTTGTGACGCGCACACGCTAATTTTGTTAACACAGACAAATTCAAGGGGCAGGTCTATTCTGAACGAGTGTTTCAAGCTCGCCTGTACCTTAATTAAAGCTTGTTCCTTTAATTTTAACCCACTTGAGACCAGAGCTCTGAACTCTGTGCTTGCTGAAAAGTGATGTTTGAATCTGAATTCTTTTCACAGTTCACTGGAATTTCTAAGTGCCACAAATGTCTTTTTTAAGTATGCGGAGAATTGGTAGAAAGGGAGACAACACTGTCTTCTTTTAGCCCTGGTCCATTATAGATACACGTACAATCGTACTTGAACTTCTTGCATTTATTGTCATAACTGACGTTCTTAACGTTTTGAGCAGCTTCTTAGGTTGTTGGGGTTTTGGTTTTTTTTTGGTTTTTTTTTTTTTTTGTCTGTTGACGACTCCCATTGAGGTTCATATTTAAATTTTCAGATCACAGAAAATCAAAACTATTTAAACAAAATGTTCATATACAGAAGAGCGTTGTGTGGCAAGTGAAAAAAAGAGGTTTAAATCGCTGGGTCGGAATAGAGATATCAGGCTTTGAAAGTGATAGGGGCCATTTGATGTCAAATAGTAGGGAGATTACAGTATTTTGGACAGATGGTAAAGAGCGGGTGGACTGTATTTTGGACAGATGGTAAAGAGTGGGTGGACTGTATTTTGGACAGATGGTAAAGAGCGGGTGGACTGTATTTTGGACAGATGGTAAAGAGCGGGTGGACTGTATTTTGGACAGGTGGTGAAGAGCGGGTGGACTGTATTTTGGACAGATGGTAAAGAGCGGGACTGTATTTTGGACAGATGGTAAAGAGCGGGTGGACTGTATTTTGGACAGATGGTAAAGAGAGGGTGGACTGTATTTTGGACAGATGGTAACGAGCGGGTGGACTGTATTTTGGACAGATGGTAAAGAGTGAATGGACACTTTAAAACCTATGTTAATCCGTTTCATTCGTCTGTTTGATATAATCTTAGGACTCTCCTAGGGTGTATTGGGTTACGATTAAGAGCACTGTTAGGGTTAGGAAAGAGGTTAGAGAGAGAGGAGGGGGTATGAGACTAACATGTGGAGTGAACGAGTGATTATTATTGTGATTAGTTTGTAACCTGATTTATGAATCGTATGGCAGTATGCATGAATGTGAGTTAGTCTGAGTATTGTATTGTAATGAGTTATGTACTACTATGTTTAGACTATTTGATTATCTATTATTTACTCTTCTAAGGATAATAAAGTCATTCTTATCTTATCTTATCTTAACCGAAAAGGCCGAAAATCCCCTTTAGCCTTCAATCCAGTCAATCCAGAGTAGTGGAGTTAATCAAACAACGAAGGAAATTGAAATTTATAGACAGGTGCTATGAATGAACAGTTTCTGGTAGAATTGTGCAACAGTTTCCTCTGATTGTCACGCAGCTTGGCGCCAGCCATGTTTCTAGGTTAATGCTGTATTTCTATTGCCTTACGGCAATAAGTAAATAATGGACGTTGGTTGGTGTTGTGGGACTGAATGGGTCGAGGACCCCATGATGCCTTCTCTTCCTTAATATTGTGTGTAGCAATAACTACAATATTCCTAGCCGGAGTTTCAGAATTATATCAAATGGATATACCACCCTTATGATTTGAAATGACGAACTTGTGGGCACCACGTAGCATTTTCCGGTATCCTTTCCCGGTGTGAGTCGAACTGTGGTTGACCTTAATTCCCACCTGATGTATAAAAAGAAAGAGGAGATATGATGGAACACTTCACTCCTCTGATATCGGTCACATGCTTCACATCGTGGAGTGCATTGTTTTCCGAATTTCACGGGTAAAAACATTTCAGTCGTCTACAAACTTTGCAGGTCGCTAGTTTATTGTTCCCACAACATTACGGTAATGAAAATAGAGGAAAAAAGAAATATCTAGTATTTGAAGTATGATAGTTAATCCATGCGAGCTGAGTCAACAACCACGACCATCTGTAGAATGGGCTCTCCTTCCAACGCTAACAATCGGATGATAAGGTTACGGATTCCGAAAGCCTCATTCAATTTGCCTCTTTGAACTAATAACGCTGTTTCTATACAGCCATTTTCAAGAGCTTCTGGAACGACCAAGACTTCTTAATTATTTTAAACTCCTCTGAGATTACAGAACACGCTATTAGAAAATATAAGTTAATCACTTTGTTTTCGCGTGAGTGGAAGTTGTACCCAAAAGAGGTTAATAAAGCATTTTTTGGTTTTGTTTTCTTTTCTGATACCGATTCCGCGTGAAAAGCCACAGGCTGTCTTGAATCAGACCTGAAACTTTATTTATTTTTTTTCTTTAAATCCCAAGAGTTTGAGCACTAATCTACGATGTACTTCACAAATCCAGACTTCATACTGTACAATCTAACTAAAGCACATATTTTTGACTGTGGCAGGTCTCATCCATACAGAAACTTATTTTGGTGAAATTAAGACAATGGAACATAAAGCGGAAACTGATTTTGAGGTATAAGTAACACACTGATTCATTTCTGGCATGAAGCTTGCATGTAATATTAATCTTATCAGGGCCTCTATCACGCGCCATTTGGCAATAAATCCACATGGTCTAATTCTTCATATTGGTTTGCGTGAATGTTGTAATATTTCATCGCCTTTGACGTCATGATCAAGTCATCACAGTTAATAAAATTGTACCTCGAAACGTTCTCCAGGTGTACCTACAAGGTTACACTACAATAAGGAAGTTAGTGGGAGGCAGCGTGGCCGTGCGGTTTGTGAGTCGTACTCAGAAACTGAAGACTTTCAAGTCTAAGGTTTATGTGTTTGACTCGCAAACTGGGCGGTGTACGTTGTAGTGTCCTTGGGAAAGACACTTCGCTTCCATTTCCTCGCACGACTCCGGTGTAAATGAGTACCTGGCTTTAGAGCTGGGGGAACCAGGGCGCTGCACCGCTGGCGACCAGCAATGACTTTGTTATGTATTTCATTTGTAATATTATGTATTTACATGTATGATGTGTATTGTTGTGTTTGTATTATGAATGAGATGTATAACACTGTATGACATTGTAAAACAATTTCCCTACGGGGTAAATAAAGTCGTATTTATTTATTTATTTATTTAGCGTACGTACCTAGTGTGTAGAAATGTGACGTCTTTTGCAAAGACCGGAAGTGAGAGCTCGGCAACATGGCGGCAGTCATTTATGGTTTAAAATTTGCTAGTCATCAATGGCCTTGTATCGGAGGAGGTCGTGGCTAGAATCAAGGATGATACGTATGCTAATGAATAAGACAGAGATATAAGTATAAGTAGAGGAAACAGCACTCTCAAATCAGTACGTTATTTTCTTTCTCTTCAGCATTAGCCGCAGCCATCTTAGTTTGCCTAGAGACTGATACTTCCTTTGTTTAGGACCGCCCACAGAATAAAGGCACCATCCCTATCTCGCAGCTACAGGACCAAATAAATGCAGCTCAGATAGAGAGTGTGACAATACCCTTTCTAAAGTTACTATCATCGGGCTGTGTCGTGGAGACTGGCGTGGTCGATTACTGCCCTCCATATCTTCCTGATTGACAGCCAGGACTACGTTTCTTTGGTTCTGCAATTGGACAAAATGGGAAGCCACACCTCTTCCTTAACAAAGAAAATATCAGTCTCTAGGCAAGCAAAGATGGCTGCGACTAATGAGGAAGAGACAGGAAGCAATGCACTGACTTGTAAGTGATGCCTGTTTACTTCGATATTTGCCTTGTGTATAAACACATATAGTATCGTTGATTCTTGCCACACCCTCCTTAAACACAAGCCCATTGATAAGGTGTTCCACCAACACATTTTAAACCGTAGGTGTTGCCCCCATGTTGTCGAGTTTTTTCTTCCATTTTTTGTACAAACCTCTAGTATAATAATGTGTATTCTTCCTCAGTATAACTAGCGCATACTAACCAAAAGCGTACACTTTGCTAAGGACTGTTCACAGAGTACAAGGAAGGGACTGGCTTGTGTATTGCCTCGTATATATATGTGTGTTTGTATTATGAATGAGATGTATAACATTGTATGCCATAGTAAGAACAACTTCCCTACGGGGTAAATAAAGTCGTATTTTCCATTTCCATTTTTTTTCATTCTGTCAAACATGCAGGGACCAAACAAACGCTACCTAGGACAACTTACGAACTGCCCTTGAGGAGGGATGGGTTTGCATCCAGGAAGTTAACACTTCCTCTCTGACGCCACTGACACCTTCCTCCATCGACAGTCATGCTGTAGAAGAATGGATTAGTTTAACTTGTCCTTGATCTGTATCTCAAATTAGTTTTCGTTTCGCTTTGTTTTCGTAACAGTATCGATGGTTTCTTGCACGTATTCCCACATAAAGTTCTATCGTATCAGATCTTAGTTATGACCTCACGGGCCATAAGTCAATGGATTGTAAAAGAGTAGGGTGGATGCTTTATTTCACAAAGGATGTGTTTGCAGTTGGGAAGTATGTTACTGTTAGAATCACGGGTGAACACTAGACTCACACGTGAAAGATAGGGAATATGATTATCCAGGCAGTAGATATTATAAGAACTAGACTGCTTTGAAGTTAACGTCTCTCTGGTATGGTGGTAGCGCGTTCGCACTTGCAATCTGAGAGACCCTTGGTTCGATCCATGGTAAGGATAGAATATTTTCGGTTTTTTGTTTTTTTTTCCTACTGTTTATCTCAAATTCGATCTTTGACAGCGTTTGGTAAGAATCCTTAGTGACATACTTCCCAGTTTCACTCGTAATAGTTAAAAAGTATCAGATCAGGCTCAATTTCCTCCCCGTTAATAAAGAAAGAATATATCTTGCCACCCGGCACAGATGGAACATTGAAGCGTGGGCTGATACATATTTAAAATATTTAAATGAAAATACGACTTTATTTACCCCGTACGGAAATTGTTTTACAATGTTATACAATGTTATAATACAAACACATATAACAATACACATCATATATGTGAATACATAATATTACAAATGAAATGCATAACAAAGGCATTGCCGGTCGCCAGCTGTGCAGTGCTCTGGTCCCCCCAGCTCTAAAGCCAGGTACTCATTTACACCTGAGTCGAGCGAGGAAATGGAAGCGAAGTGTCTTTCCCAAGGACACTACAACGTACACCGCCCAGTTTGCGAGTCAAACACATAAACCTTAGACTTGAAAGTCTTCAGTTTCTGAGCACGACTCACAAACCGCACTGTCACGCTGCCTTTACACTTTGTTACTTCATTACTTTGTCCTGAAACTGAATATTCCCAAAGCCACTTTGTCCTTCCCTTGCTAACAGCCAACGCAGAGTGTAGATACTTACCAGCTGGTACAAACTCTTCGGGTCTTTCCATGTAGGCATGGTGATTTAAAGCCGCATCCGTGCAAATTCAAACCGTAAAATAACTCCGGATGAAATTCCTGAATAATTTTTACTTTTTAGTTTAGGACGATCACTTATTTTATGTCGTGTTTCTTCTTCTTCTTCTTCTTCTTCTTCATCATCATCTTCTTATTTTTGTGAAGATATCTGATTGCTTATATGTAATGTTATTGTTGTTTTATTTTTTGTTGATACTGCTTCATTTAGAGTGATCTGGGCATTCACTAAGATTATTATATGATTCATTCTAAAATTTAGTCAACTTCCCTTACATCGAAACACCGGTTTATCCTGCTTTATGCTAAATTAGTAGTTGTTTTTTTTCCAGAAGGCATGTATGAACAACAGAGGGATAATAATAATAATTATAATAATAATTTTATTCTACCCCTTTTCAACGGGGGTCGGCAGGCCGGGGTAACCTGTCTGCGTCTTGCATACACATTGAATAAAACAATGCTATATACAAAGAAACATTGCGTAAATCTGTATCATATTACTTTAAAATCGTATCGAACTGCAGTTTCGTAAAAATTTCTTCCCTAAGTTATCAATTATACTGCTAAAATTCGAGAATGAATTTGAATCTAAAACAAATATAGTCCGTTCCACATTATTCAGGCTTAAAAATGTATAATACACCCACTCGATATTATTATCCATGCACACTTCATACAGATCATTTAAAAACTGCATTCTTACTCTTTCGTACGCCTGACACTCGAACATAAAATGAACAATATCCTCCTTCACTCCGCTATCGCACATGCAACATTCCTCGGACTCTCTCATTTTCATTCTGTATAAATCCGCATTCAGACCTAAAATACCCGTTCTAGCTTTAAATTTCAATTGTATGGAGTAAAAATCATAAGGATCTAACAAGTAAGACTGCAATTCTGTTTTAGACACATCAAAAAAGGCATAGAACGCCAGACTTTCACTGCCTTCATTATCGCATTGTGTACATTGTAAAAAGGTGTTTGAACTGGTTACATTATAATAAGCCTTAAAAATACTTCGCTCTTCCAAACCATTTCTTTGTAGAATAGTAAAAATGTCATCACAGAATCCCCATGGCTTTTTGCTGCGTGTCTTGTCAAAGAGTTTAGTATTTTAAATAGACTGCTATTAGTCATGACCCACGTGTGGCACAGCCCCTTTCGAATGTCAAAATGACTTAGAGTGTCAAAATGACGAAGAGTGTCAAAATGACTTAGAGTGTCAAAATGACCAAGAGTGTCAAAATGACTTAGAGTGGTAGAATGTCAAAGGGCGAAACACTTGTTAGACGGAGTGTTTTCTCTGAAGATCTTTTGTTGCCTCGCTCTCCGAGTAAGAGAGTTTCCTATCTATCTATATTAATAAAACGCTTCAGCCAAATTTGTGTCACAGATTTCCTGAGAACTACGTAACGTAAAAACATGCGGTTTTCACCTACGTTCGTAGAAAAATACACAAAAAGTAACTATACACATCAGTCCTCTTTATTTTTTCTATCCTTTTTTAAAAAAAAAGAATGTGTATAGCAACGA
>JAWQUT010000046.1:801080-817142 GCA_033807755.1 Ellobium chinense | reverse complement strand
GTAGTATGTCGCCTGTCCTAGGTTTAATAAAATGAAATTCAAATTGAAACTGTTGTTTCCGCTTTTTCCTGATTACAGAATAAAATTTCTGATGAATCACTGGCAAGGTGATTGTACAGACATCTGGCTCAGGATATTGTATTATCCAGATGGCATCTGTGCTGTCTGGGATGTAAGACTGTGTGACGTCTAGATATTATATAATTCATTTTTGTTGCCACCCTCGATAATGACAGGGTTATTCCGTTCTTACAACAGGTGTTGATGCTGAAACTGATGTTGAAACTACTTTGCCCTGTGAGAAAAATAGAATTGTTTCACCTGCCCCTGACGTTGGACAACGTTATGCCTGTTAATCAGCCTATCTCCAAATTAAGCCATGTCCAAAGACTGGCAGGTGGAAAAACCTTTTCTCACGATTCCATGACTATCTTACACCTACGCCAGAGAGTGGACACATCCGATGCAGGAGCGTATCTAGGGGAAAATACCGTATATAGTAAGCACTGAAATTGAGCCCCATCCAGAATACTGACACCTAACTTTTAGCTAACTTGATCATAAACCCTACTGCTCAAAAATGGAAATCCAACTTGCTATTCTGTTATTGTGGTGAGTACAGTGTAATGATTAAATTATTGTCGCCACTTTCTGGTTGTTATCAGAAGTATACATGATTACATGAAACAGGACTGCTCAGTGGCGCCCCCTTTCAGTTGTCACGGCGACGACGCTTTGGGGCCGCTAGTCCGAATCTCCCAAAAGAGCGGTATCTGCGGGATGAGGAAGACTACGACCAGTGTCCGAAACGGGGGGCTTGGCTGATGGCTCAAGATCTCCACACATACCTCCACGAGGTGGCAACTGGAAACGATCAGCGCCCCTGGTAATGTTACCGGACGTGATCGGCAAAATGTGTTGGGGCTCTATGCCACAGACACAGGCCAACCGGCCCTCGGGGCAACGTGTCTAGGTCCTCGCAGATGGCGGAAGGGTCTTGTTTGACCGATCTGCGGTCGGAATCGAGTCTGCCGTCTCGCCATCATGGGCGGTGGGGACATGGGGACAACGACACAGTTGAGGCATGTGTTTCGAGCGCTTAGGGCCATACATGCCCGACGGCGTAACGACCGTGCCAGTCATTGATGGGGTCATGCAGGGGAGCCACGAACCATCGCACTCTTTCCTATCTGGTGGGCGAGCTCTACCTTAGGTGGTCCGACTGCCATAGACAGGAGGACCGCCGTCTCTCAAAGGGTATCTCGNGGAAACGATCAGCGCCCCTGGTAATGTTACCGGACGTGATCGGCAAAATGTGTTGGGGCTCTATGCCACAGACACAGGCCAACCGGCCCTCGGGGCAACGTGTCTAGGTCCTCGCAGATGGCGGAAGGGTCTTGTTTGACCGATCTGCGGTCCGAATCGAGTCTGCCGTCTCGCCATCATGGGCGGTGGGGACATGGGGACAACGACACAGTTGAGGCATGTGTTTCGAGCGCTTAGGCCCATACATGCCCGACGGCGTAACGACCGTGCCAGTCATTGATGGGGTCGTGCAGAGGAGCCACGAACCATCGCACTCTTTCCTATCTGGTGGGCGAGCTCTACCCAAGGTGGTCCGACTGCCATAGACAGGAGGACCGCCGTCACTCAAAGGGTATCTCGCAACTGTCCAATGCAAGTTGAGTGCCCAGCGGTAGAGTGGCCAGGCCCCGGAGGCGGGGGTGAGCTGAAGGGACACCAGTCTGGGCTGCCCTGGGGATACGGAATAGGGAGGGTGTTCATCCTAGTGAGCATTCGCCAACCCCGCTCTCTTGCAACAGCAAACCGGTCCGGGATCTTCATCTTTATTCTTTACCCAATGGACCGATCGAGTCACAACTACCGCACGCAGGCCCCATACCATTGGTAACGTATACTTCTGGTGATCGCGTGGCACTCGTAGTACATCATGAGCCTTTCTAATTTCAGCTTTGTGGCTGTGCTCGCTAGTAGCCTTGGACCCTTCGGAGAACGGGGGCGGTCCGCAGAGCCACCGAGTGGCGAGTCGGGGTAGCCAGCTAGGACCTCATTGCACCTAGAGGCCCGAAAGCAGGCCCAGTCATTGGCCTGCCGGCACAGGTGATCCTAAGCGGGGATAAGCTACGACTCCACACCCCCATTTCAATTCGGCCGGAGGATATCACCCGTCCAGCCCCAGGAGTTCATAAAAAGCCTCTTTGCAACTCTCGGGTTCCCCCTCCTGTGTTCTTTGGAGGGGTGACGTGGCGAACTCGGTGGGCGTGGAATTAACCGCACGAAATGCACAGACACCTGGCGCCCTCTTTCAGATGGTGCAAAAGGAACAGCCCATATCTGCCATACCATACCCTAGATACGCCTCTGACCCATGATTCACCCGCTCATTGTCTGAAACATGAACTATTTCAACTTTATTTCGTAATTCGATAAACTGATGCCTTGCATTTAAACATGCCCACGAAGATATGGTTGTACTCCATGTATGAAAATCTCTACTCAACATAACTGCGAAGAAATGGATTTTGGTTCAAAGATAGGGTAAACAGAAGAGGACAAGAAGTGATAGAGTATCTTATAAACGATAGTAGATATTGCATTCATTGGCAGGACCTATTCCTTTTCAAACAAGCTAAAAATTAACGCTTGACACGAATGATAATGAAGGGAAGTGGAATGCGATAATATTTGCACCTGTTTGTTGGAATTTACGAAAGATAGATAAGCTTAACAGAACGGAGGATGAGAGGGAAGGAAAAAGAAAAATGAAGGGGTGAAAGTAAGAGTAGAATGAAGGGAAACTGAAGGAAAGAGGGAGGGACAAAAAGACATAGTGATCCAGCGAGAGACAGAGGGAATGGTGGGAGTGAGTGAGTGAGTGAGTGAGTGAGTGAGTGAGTGAGTGAGTGAGTGAGTGAGTGATGAAGGAGGGAGGAGGGAAAGAGGGAGGAAGGAAAAGAAAGAGAGTAGTTGACTGACTAAGAGAGCGAGCAAGTGACTTTGCGTGTAAGAAATGAGAGAATAAAAGCATGAATTAGAGTAGAAGAAGAAGAATTAGAGAAGAAGAAGAAGACTATTATTAGAAAAGAGGTTGGGGAGGAAGAGGGGTAGAAGGGGGAGGATGGGGAACAGAGTGAACAATATGGCAGGCAATTTCGGAAGTCTTAGATCTGTTCTCTAATTCCCAGAGTACTCGTGAATTCATTCTAGATTCAAGTCACCAATAATTGGACGACTACCACAGCCAGCATCGTATAATGGAACTCTTCTTTGCGGCATCCTTCGCTTAAGCCCTTCAATTTTTTTTTCTTTTCTTCATAACACGGAATAAAAATCGAAGACCAAACAGGTCCGCTCAATCGGATCCTCGGCCTAAACGTAAATGTTGTGGATTGAATTGGAAATAAGCTGTCTGGACATTTCATTTCTACCTGATTATTAAACCAGAAGTGGCCATTATGTTCATAGAAGGAATAGAGAGGCTTGTGATTGTATATGAGAGACACTTCTGATGTATTAAAAAATGAAAAAAATATAAAAAGAAGTGTCTCATGGCTTTTCTTAAGAGATTGGATAAATTGGCTCTTTTCACATAAGGAAATATATTATGGCTTTCATCAGAAAAAGGATTTATTTGGTTTTTCGCCAGTAAGAGGAATAATTTTGCTTCCTCATAGAGAGGACTGGTTTGGCCTTAGTTAGGAAAGGAGATACCTTAGCTCTCTTTAGAAAGAGGAATACAGTGACTATCATCGTAACAAGGAAAAAAATCTGGCTTTCATAAGAGAAATAAATAATTTGACTTTTATGAGTAATAAGGGATAGTTTGGCTCTTATCGGAAAAAATAATAATTGGGCAAGAATCTGGAATGAAATAATTTGACTTCTGCCATTTAAAAAAAATAACAAAACAAAACAGGATCATGTGGCTTTCATCATTCTATTTAGCCTTCGTCAGAAAAATGAATGATTTGGCTTTCGCCAAACAGTGGATAATTTGACTTTAACTAGAAAAAAAAAACCAAACTAATGTGACTTTCATGAGAATAATGAATAATTTGGCTTTTATCCGAAACAGTAAAAATTTGGCTTTCATCACAAGAGAAATAATTTGGCCTATCTCAAAATAACAAAAGAGAATGATGTAATTTTCATCAGGAAAAAAAAATACTTTGACTTTTCTGAGAAAAAGGGATTATTCGTCTTTTGTCAGAAATATGGAAATATTTCGTTTTCATCAGAAAACAAAATAAATTGGATGTCGCCAAAAAAAGAAATAATTTAATTTTCGTCAGAGACCGGAAAAATATTAAGATAATATCAGATAATTCCCAAATCGTTTAGTTGCACATCATCGTGGCAAATAGTCATAAGAAATGTGATGATAATACCATGACAGTGAACTCACAATGAGAGTGGCCAGAAGTGGTGGGGGAGGGAGGAGGGGGTATGAGACTAACATGTGAAGTGAACGAGTGATTATTGTTGTGATTAGTTTGTAACAGTATGCATGAATGTGAGTTAGTCTGAGTATTGTATTGTAATGAGTTATGTACTACTATGTTTAGACTATTTGATTATTTATTATTTACTCTCATGTACCACAGCCAAGGCAATTTTCCTTTCTAAGGATAATAAAGTCATTCTTATCTTATCTTATCTTATCTTATCTTATCTTATCTTATCTTATCTTATCTTATGACGCAGCCTAAACTCAGATGTTCACAATTTTTTTTTTTATGTCTAAGATTAAGTTGAAAACAAACATTGCTTACGTCATTCTTCCCGCCATTTGTCAAATAGTTCAGATCGGCCATGAGGACGTATATGTAGTCAAAATCCACCAACTAGGTCAAATGACCATCCTGTTCAGAATTTTCTATCTAGTACATTAGAATTTCTATGAAAGCTCGAGATGTTAAGGTTGCAGCAAGAATATGAGGAATTAGGTAGGTATCACTGTGCCACTAGAAATCGTTGCGTTCAAACCTACTTTTCTCCTAACCGAAGTTTTGTAGAATTTTTCATTTGTATGATAACACGGATTAAATACTCTCCAGAGAGAACCACAAATGCACCAGTCTAATTCGATGTATTTTTAACCTCTGCTTAAAAATTCTCGAGGACTTCCGCTCTTTGCTAAACTTCAAGAAAATTTCTGTGGACTTTCAGAGCTGTTAGTTTCACTTACGGAGCTTAAGTGATCCGTTGAGCGTTACCAATGCAGTGGAAATGATGAACTCCACGAAATGGCTACAGAGGCAAACCAGTTGGTCAAAATCTTTGGCGTCGATATATGACGCGATGAATAAAATAATAAATACGACTTTATTTACCCCGTAAGAAAATTGTTTTACAATGCCATACAGTGTTAAACATCTCATTCATAATACAACGCATATAACAATACACATCATACATGTAAATACATAATATTACAAATGAAATGCATAACAAAGTCATTGCTGGTCGCCAACGGTGCAGCGCCCTGGTCCCCTCAGCTCTAAAGCGAGGTACTCATTTACACCTGAGTCGAGTGAGGAAATGGAAGCGAAGTGTCTTTCCCAAGGACACTACAACGTAAACCGCCCAGTTCGCGAGTCAAACACATAAACCTTGGACTTGAAAATCTTCAGTTTCTGAGTACGACTCACAAACCGCACTGTCACGCTGCCTCTCTGGATACATAGGAACACCATAAAATGACAAGGTCAACACTCTCGCGAAAACGGGATCTAGACAAGTGTAACCAAACACAGATCACGCAGCAAAACAGAATCACCAGAACCAATAACAGAAATGATGAACTGGAAGAACAAGTGGGTCATGAGATAGACTGAAAGGGTGGTGTAAATATACGTGGCTTCTCCAAGGCAAAACGATAATTTGTCTCCTGTCTACGAAGGAGGGACCAGCTCAACATCTTTCCCCTGAGAACAAAGTACATCTCTCTCAATAATCTAGTGCCCAGCCCTATTTACAATGGCACAAAAAGTCCGAGCTCCAGTTTTTGGATCACTTCTGGATCCACTATGCTGGAACAAACATCAAAATAATAATAATAATAATAATGCGGTTTATAAGTCTCATATCCAGACTAATGCCTGCTCTTGCGACTTCACACTATTATGGTGGGGTGATGATCTTGGTTTGCTTTATTTTTTGTTCCATGAAATGTATCAGATCTGATACGCTGGGCACTAGAGGGTTAACAGAATGCACCCTTTTTATCCCCCAGTTTGCCAGTTGTGTAGACATGTGCCTTTATTAGACAGTTCAGCACCTTTTACTTGAGTGCGTAGCGCTCAATGACATCAGAGCCAGGCTTCTCCCCTAAGACCTGATATATGGAATAACCTTGATGGCTAACAATACCAGCTGCATGTTGATAAAATCAGTAAAGTTTGTTGCATGGCAATGACCCGAAAGGCTAAGGCCTACATGACGTTGAATCGGTAAAGAAAGGAAGACACACAGAAAATATACGAACGCGTGAGAGACGTTACAGTAAGTGGTAACCGTTTTATGCATTCAGTACTGTGCAGTTAAATAAAGTCTGTTATCTGACAGTGATATGCCTCGTCTCATACCTCTTTCTATCCCAGTCCCCCCCCCCTCCCCCACCACTCCATTCCCAGTGAGTATCCCAATGCTTCGTCACTGCAGAACAAAATTCAAATTTAATAAAGGAAAGATGCGCCTCTATCGACTTCAGCATTTTAACTCAAAATCTCAAAGAAAGTTTAAGAGAGATAAGAAAAGTCACAAGTTACCTGCTCTTTATTCTCAGCATTTTTATCTGTGTTCCTCAACATGGAAAAAAAAACAACAACATACCAGCTCGATTAAAAGGATTGATTGTAGGCCTCCGTTGGCGAGGAAGGGGTCGCCTGTTTATTGAAAATGAAAGGCTGCACATGTTCTCGCAGGAGGGCATCTGAAACTAAGATTAGACTCTCATGAGGTTGAGCGTTTTTACAACAGGCATTTTGTTTGTCAAGCTTCTCCTTTCGTCTGTCATTTGTGTAAATCTGAGAGAAAGAAATATTATACTCGCTCAATCTAAATCCAGATTTATGACGCCTGCTCTTTTATCTGCAGATTTCGGGCAAGAGAAGAAAATGATGCAATAACTCCCTGACCCTTATCACCCTCCATCCCGCCAACCTCAAAGGAGCGATAGGAAGACAACAATCTAATGACGTCACTCTGTCAGCCATGTTGTGAGAGTAGTTTTAATAAAGGTAATAATCTAATCGTGTCAGTCTGTGAGCCATTTTGTCGGAGTGGCTTTGGGACAACAACATTTCAATGACGTCATTCTTTAAGCCATACTGTCAGAGTGACTATAGGAAGACAACAACCTGATGACGTTACTCCGTCAGCTATTTCGTCACAATAGCTGTAGAACGATGGTCATGGTCTGGTCACGTCAGTCTGTCGGCCATTTTGTCAGAGTAGTAATAAGTTGACAACAATATGACGTCTTAATTCGCCCAGCTGTTTTGTCAGCATAGCGATAGGCAGACAACAATCCGGCCATTCAGTCTGTCAGCCATTTTGTCAAAAAAGCCATGTGAGAAGACCAGTCTATTGACTCGCTCTGAAAGAGGTCCTATTAAAGGTTCGAAGTGTCAGAGTGACCGCCACTTCTTTATTTTCAGACGAATAATACAGTTTATGCAGTATAAATGTCGTCACCATCGCGACGGACTTGTTGGCATCACTGATGTTATAATTAGATATGACGTAACTTCAGTATTGGCTTATATTCCTCGGCATCATGAATGCCTTCTACGACGTCAATTCTCACTATTCGCGACCCACTCATAAAGTTACCCACACACTTACTCCTCTCTCGTCGTATATCTGACGTCAGCATCCAGCTAGATAACCAGGTCAAGTTTATAATCGGTTCCAAAGGCCAAATTCGACTTGCCTCATTGGTCATTAAAGTATATTCACTACGGTAATATACAGGAATTTCCACAATCACGAAGTGTTCTTTCTGCTCATCAACTCTGACGCACCCTGGATTTCCGATAGGGCTCCTCCACCGCCATTTTCGACATTCGTTAAACTTTGAGAGCGCATGTTTAACAGTTTCACTGTAAAAAACGTAATACCATAAACGCTTAGATCGCTCCTGAGTCACGTTTGTCTGTTGGCGTGATTCGTTATTCTTTCGCTACATGACCCTAATAGCCTGTACGCAGGAGTAAGTCATTATAATTATAGTAAATAGGTCATAACTATATGAGTTCGTCGGAAACGACACGGCAAGGCTGCTTCCGGGACGTAGGCTACATAATTATGTGCGCTCAAAGAGCTTGTACGAATTCTACATGTTTAAGTAGGTCTTTCATTCTGTTTTCGAGCTGCGAACCAATACACTGAAAGGCATAATCATGCCAACTTGTTTCCCTAATGGGAAGTCAATGCTCCGCACAGACGTCCACGAATACCTGGCAGGACTAAATAGACTAGTAACAGCACCCATTCTTTGCGTGAAACATGCCTGGTGAGAAAATTTTTGAAAGCCCACAATGAGCCCTAACCGTTTTACAAATCTGGCATAGGGTTTCACCCTTACATACATCCAAAGACCTAAATAACCATTAATTTTACACACACTTTACGTGCCAACATGCCTTTCAACACAATCAAACTCACTTCAAAACGCAGGAAAAAAAAAACAACAGCCGTCCAAAAACAGTTTGAGGAAATAGCTGCTACAAACGTACCAGTGGGTATACTGAGGTCAACTAGCAAGAATAAGATGTTATGTTTCTAAAATTTTCTAATGGACCACTTCAAATGAATTTCCATGGACTGCTCCAAATAAAAGAACCAATGTATGAAAAAAATTTGTTCATTGCAATTTTTTTAACCTTTGTTTTTTGGATACTTCAAATGAAATAGAATTGTGTGACCATAGTGATCTAGATAGTTCATAACGTTCCAGTGAGATCTGACAGGTGAGACGGTGACATACCATAATAAGGATTTGTAGCAAAACAGGATTATCTTATATTCTGTTCTTGCTCTCAGTGGCGGCCAGTGAAGAGATCTACTATTCTGGGTCCTGTTTTGTCATTTTTTCAACAGACACTGGTGCACAATAAACACTCCGCGATATTTTGTACCTCTGTAGTCAGACGAGGTTATCTTCTGCAATTACAACAAAAAAGAATAGCATAACAAAAATGCAGAAACCATATTACTATGTTCTAATGACTGTCTCAGTCAAGTAAAGGACACATATTCTTTCAAATTCGATATCTATCCTTTTGACAAGATACTTTTGATTATCAAGGATAACGTGTTGTCAAAGAATACCATAAAATTTGTTTTTACTTTGGAGTTTAAACGGATCTAACTTCCACTGACTGAAATACTTGAAACATCGACAGACTTTAATGTTTAATATATGGAGCAAAGCACAAATACAATTTGTTTCATCATTTAACTTCAGTGTGTTTTTATTCTTAACAGTGAATTCCCAACTGATTCAATACAACATCGAATATTTGTGATAACATTCCGTGGCTTTCTTAACTCTCATGATGTGTAAACTAGAATCTCATCGGCGTACCTAATAATCGCCTCCATCGCTTATTCGCAAATCTCTGCATGATCCTGTTGAATTGCTACTAAAAGGAATGGACTTGTACCTTTAAAAGATGGCATTTCTGTACTCTGCTTTGACGTCACTTCGACGTCCATAATGCGGATTTCCATTTCTTTCATAATTAATCGTCCATTTGAGCTCCAGCATTTGTTGAATATTAAAACCTTGCTAAGCTGTAATGATAATTGAAACACTGTGACCTTCGGACGCTTCTGGTTGTTGTTAATATTGACCACGTGTCATTCAAGCAATTATCGACAATTCCAGACCAAAATAACCCTGTGGAAAATCGTATCACGCTGTTGGTACCTTAACCAGAAAGTAAGTCAGTGGAACGTAGCATTACTCGTTCAAATCAAAGGCCTTCGAAAATACAGGAATGATGATGATAATAATTATTATTATGAGGTCCAGGCTAATACCCGTTTTATTGCTAGGGACGTGTTTGATTCCAAGAGGAAAACACATTTTAATCAGATTAGCAAAATATATCGAAAATGTTTTACGAAAATTTCAGTGGCGAGAAAATGCACTATTATAAATGGAATTGTAAGGAATGATGTGACTTGTGTAAGAGATTGTTCTATATAGATTGTACTGCGTAAAAATGTGAAATGTATACTGTGAAGCTGTCTGACAGTGTGATGTAGATTTGTCGTAATAGTTTATAATCTGTTAAAGTTCCGTGTTCACCTATATTACACAATTATGTTCTGGGTGTATGTCAAATAAACTTGTTGAAAAAATTGTTGTTAATCCAGCAGTCCAGATCTCTCAAAGACATTCTGAACTCCTTAGGAAGCATTGAGAACTGCTGTCATTTACAGTCAATGATTCCTAAAAATATATTTGGCTGCCGAGGGTCAGATATCTATTTTACAGGAGAGTGGCTGAGGAAAATATGACTGGCATGTTTTTCTTAGGCGTTTGCAACATTACTATGGCGGGAATCGAACCCAAGATCTTCATTCTGAGTTCAGTGCCGTAACCATTCGGCCAAGTTACTTACTCGCAGCTTTGAGTACTCTATTGGGTGTTTCAGGAAGATTGTTTTTTTCTGGTTAGCGTTTCTTACACTGTCATGAATATCTAAGTTATTACGTGCCGTAGTGAAACAACATTCATTACCAAGAAAGTGTCGGTAACTGGATCAAGGAGGTCGTATATTGATAGGTATCGTTTTAGACAATCGAATGTTATAGAATATGGGATGCCTGGTATCTGTTATCGAGTGTCAGTTTTGTGCATAGATATCAACTCTATCTATTTATATATCATGACGGATTTTTTTTTTTGCAGAAAATTGATCGATAAGATGGTAAAAAAAATCCAGAAAAAATTATCCCTACAACTTTCCAATTTGAGTCTAAAGTTGATCATTTTCACGCAAGACAAAAGCATTCGATACACCATGAAAGTGGATCACATACGTTATCATTGTGTACAACTCTTTGATTATCATGTCCGTATTTGCCCAAAGGAAAGCATTGTACTTAAATAATAATGAGGTCTGGAGAAAAAAGGCTATCACATATTTTAGATATACAGTACAACCATTTTTTTTTAATAGAAAGAGGCCGAATTTCTCATGAGATGTATAGGATCTTTTGGTCAATTTATTCAGTTTATCCATTTAAGCTCAAGTTAAAAAAACATAGCATATTATGGGTAATCTTAGCTAAGTTCACGCGTTAACGGTAAGTCCAGGGAACCCTTACACGGCTAATAATAGTTTCCGTAATTACGACCAGCGCGCAAATTTATTCAGCATACGTTAAGGCTGAAATTCGTTTAAAGTTCAATCATTCAGTGCCAGTTTGTCTGTCCGGCCGTGCAGTGCTAAAACCAAGTTTCCTCCTTCACACCGGAGTTGAGTAAAATCAGAAATTTACACGTCTTTCCTCAACGGACACTACGTCATTCACTGTCTGACCCGGGAGCCGAATCCACAAACCTCTGGCTGTTGACTTATCGGTGGGGTCATGATAATTCTGACAAACCGCACCGCCAACCTGCCACCGAAAAAGTAACACTGAGGAAACATCTACAGAAAGGCGGCACTGTATTTGGAACATTTCAGACAAAACCAAAAAAGAAAAAAAATCGCATTTCTCAACAGCCACAAACAAAGTACACCACTGTTTACAAAAGATTGTAACGAATCAAAATTAAAAAGGTTACACTGCAGTGAACGGAGGGAAGGACGGGGGGTTGTGACGTCAGTTGTACAGAAGAATGCAGTTACCGATAAGAGCGCGTATCTGTTGACGATTCTTAAAGTGGAATGCGCTTAAATTCAGGTTTCATCCTTATTACCCAAGGGTCAGCGATATGATACCCTTGATGATTTGTGGCCAATTTTGTTCCCTGGATGTTATTCATTTTTGGATCCCATACCTTACCACATATGCCTGTTCAGTGAATGTAAAAATATACGTCAAAGAAAACGTGACGATGTACATGTATTATCCTTGCGTGTTTTGCACAGTCGAAGCTTTCAATCAGTCTGAGGGTTTTTTAAGCAATAATCTTGCATGATGTTGATATAATTCTAAATATGTTTAGAAACTGATGAAACCAAAATAAACATGGGCCTCTGATTCTTTAGTTGCTTACTCTTTTGAGGATTTTTTTTTTTTGCGTAAATTATAAGAACAAACCCCCCTGATGTCTTTTTAAAAATTGCTGTTTTGAATAAAAACACAAACTACGAAACTGTACATTCTTTCAGCACAAATTAAGGCAATAAACAATCCAGAGCTACATGCAATCAAAACAACAGGGGCCCGCCAGAAACAGTTTGTCTGTCTTGATGTACAACAACTGAGAAACTTTCGCATTAACGATGAGGTCTCGTAAGAATTACATCGTAAGAACCATCATATATACTCTACGTATTGGATGCCACTAAGGGTGCTTTTAGCAGCGATAAATTAATGTCATTCTTACGATGTTAAGAGACCGCATCGAAAATGTGCTAGCACTCAAGCATCAAACTCAAACTGATGTATCATTTTATTTAGAATTTTAGGCAAGCTCTCACGAAAGTCACAGTTTTTATGCAGGAGCTTAAAAATTCAGCACGTAATAATTCTACGAGGAATTTAATGTTGCCATTTCAATGAAAAGGCAGCACACGATATGGGGAATCCTGATCAGTGCTTGATGAACTGATCCCAGCCGAGCTTTAAACCGAAGCATTCTCTGTGAGGCTCCGCGGAACAATAGAATGCTTTTGTTTGTACCGAGACTGGGATCAATCCATCAAAACAAAAGCACAGATAGAGATGAGGATTAACTTTCTCATTTAGACTAGTAATATGTAAAGAACGCCCTGTATATCATTGCAAATCTAGATATTGTTGTTTGTTTCTCACATTTTTTAGTACTTGAAGTCAACTGTACTGCCCATTAATACTACGGTGACCGTCAGTGGAAACACTGTGTGCAATTAGCCTCTTAATGCACCACTATTATATATATGAAAATCGGGCATTCCTAGTCACTATACTCTTTACCGTATCGAGTAGTTACAAACTGTTGTCTGTTGGTGCGTATTCACTACAAACGCCTTGGATGTGGATAATCTCCCTTGACGACTTGAATGTCGTTTTTGGTGACGTACTTTTTTAGACATGAATGGAATGGCGCATTTAGTTACCGTGGAATGTGGAATTCCTCATCAGTATTTCATATCTCGTTTACGCCAGACATCACATACTAAAAACAGCTACTGCAGAGATGAGAAGCCGTTTTCCCTCGGATTTCGTCAACACGAACTAGATAATTATGTATATTAATTATGTAAATGAGAAAACTGCAAAATACTGAAGACCGTGTTTCCAAAACACAAAAAGTGCACTCTGAATTATTTTGCAATAACAGGAAATAACATTCAGATATTTATTGCTCCTCCATAAATATTCGTTATTTACAAGATACGTCCCATAAACACTGTGACTGATTTCGCCGCATTGTAATCCCTTCTCACCTTCCTTTTCTTTGCTACAAGCTTGATAAATACTAACACACTTATGTAGCAGTAGATCTGAAGGGTTTCATGACAAAAGGCGTTATCCACCAATATGAATTTTTAGCTTATTCTACATACTTCATGTAGCAATAGGAGTATTTAGTATACATGTAAATTTCCATTCCATGGGACATTTGATCTACATTATTTAAGGCTTAAATTTCGCCTTTCACATAAAAATATGCTTTGAATCTGGTCTGTTTTGCCACAACCCCCTAATGGTGTATAATGCGCTTTGCCATGAAGCCCTTCATCTGCACCCTCGTAAAGGAATCTCGACGTCAAGCTTAGTTTTGACCTAAATGAATTTATGCAGAAATGAATCTCCATATGCACTATAGACTCAACTTTGAGCACTACCTAAGTCTAAGACCGCGCGCAATAAAAACAAAACAAAAAAAAAAACAAACTTCGATCTGGAAATTTCTGAACTAACGACGGCTCTAAATCTGAACAGATCACAAACACCTTCTCAACCCCCGACGACGCCATTACCACATAATTATTGATAATGACTTGTCAAAATGGGGATGGGCAGTCTATTTCCTGTGCTTGAGATGGAAACAGGTAGTTCCAGATTAAAATATGCTATAAGTACAGTAGCTTTTCAACGACAAGTGGTTGAGACGCACAGTGCCAGTGAACAAACAGAATTATTATCATAATCAGTAAAATGGACACTGGAAGTTTCGTCATTTTGAAAGGATGAAGATTAAGTCTCAAAACATAAGACGATCGAAGTCATCTGATGCCACAGATAATTTTTGTTACTACTATTAGAACTGCAAACCAATGGTCTTCAGCTATTAAAGTCCATTATAGTCTTGGTCATGCTATACGAGCTGTTAGTGTTAATGGAGTTCATGTACTGAAACTTCCTTGTCTGGGTCACGAACTGTATGATTCACATCACAACCGGCGCAGTGGCAAAGCGTCGAGCAAAGTAGCAAAGAAAAAACTAAACCAAACAAAATTAATAAAAGACACATAATAGTAATAATAATATATTGTTTTATTAATTAATAATTGGCACTAGTAGAGCTAGGCGCGCAAACACACACACACACACACACACACACACACACACACACACACACACACACACACACATACACTTTTATAATAATGCTTGTCACGGAATTTCCAGAAAACATGGCCACTCCTAAAATTTCGTCAACCCGCTGCTCAAATCTCCATCCGGTCCAACCTCTTTGCGCTTAACCTCTCTACGGCCGGTTACTGTATCGTTACGATTTCGCTGCGCAAGCTGCCGTCAGAGGATGTTTGCCGCTTCGGAAGTTACGCGCTATAGTATGAACTAAGCGTTAGCTTGGAGCAGGGTAGTGCGTCCAGAGTTGTCAAGCGCGTTATTTACTTATACAAACTGAGTAAACAACCTTACTTGAATCTTTTATTTAAAAAAAAAGGAGGAAAAATCTCGGTTCCAGTTGGTATAGTTGTTGTTATTGCTGTTGTTGTTGTTGTTATTGCTGTTATTATTATCATTATAACTATTATTATTATTATATTTTGGCTCGATGTGCCATGTGTAACAAAACCAGATTTGTCACTCTCGTCCCGGATGGCAGGACTTCACCTGGCTGAAGTTATTTTTCTGATTTTGGTACTGCTTCTTTTCTTGAAACCTAACCAGTCAATTAACCAAACGGCGAGGACAGACTGAAGGGTGAAGGGGAGGAGGTGTGACTGATGCAAATATGAATAAAAATGTTTCTTAAGACATCTACAACAGCACAGCGAAAACCGAACTCACGACTCTCAGACTTTCAATTGAACACCGTCTCCACTCGACCAGACTGTTCCACGATGTCGTATGAGCTTGAGAGACATTTTACCCAACGAAAAGGTGCAAAGAGCAAAGGAAGAAAATTGATCTATTCTATTGCAACAACGGATGATTAGCTTTCATGTTACTAGAACAGCTCTTGAGAACAGTTGTTTTCATTTCAAAACTTCACTGATGTCTTGCGAATGTTAAAATAACAATAGGATATACGATACGATGAATTGTATTCACAACACAGACGTTAAGACAGTCCGGCAAGCAAGAGTTCTATCGCTACAATCCAACTTCACACACACACACACACACACACACACACACACACACACACACACACACACACACGCATACACTCACGCATACACACACGCATACACACACATACACACACACTCACGCACACACACACACACGCACACACACATACACACACATACACACACGCACGCATCCACACACACACACACACACACACACACACACACACATACATACCCTCGCAAACACACACACACTCACGCACGCGCACACACATAACACACACATACGCACACGTTCGCGCACACACACACACAT
>JAWQUT010000046.1:793580-798580 GCA_033807755.1 Ellobium chinense | reverse complement strand
CACATGACCTCTTTGATTTGGGACCCAGCTATCGAGCTTGGGGTCCAGTGTCGCCCCAGGGTTATCGTAGGGAAGATTGCAGCGTCCAAGACGGGGGCGCAGATAAGGGGAGGTAGGACTGGACAAAGAGAGAATTATGTCTCTTTACGACCACAGTGCAAGTAGGGGCTATCAGCCACTTGTTTAAGAGCGCTCAAATAAATTGTATGAGTTACTGCTTTATCTGGAAACAAGACCGGATCGCTGGAAAATGGTTGGGGGAGTGGGCAGGGGGAGAGGAAGGGGGGAAGAAACCGAGAGAGAGAGAGAGTGGGAAAAAAAAATACACAGAGATACAGCGATAACTAGGTGACCGAAGTTCAGAGCCTGGAAATTAACATTGTTTCTTGGGATTTTCCAAACTGAGGTGAGACAGAGGGCAGGATGTGCTGGCTTCTCAAGAGTTTTTGTCTACTTTTGTAATGGTGCTTGCAATAAAGGACAATGCACTCAATTTAATCGCATTTTTTTCTTTAACAAGAAAATGTTGATGATTAATTATGAAAGGATGGTCAAAAAAAAAAAGTAAATAGATAAATAAATAATGTATAAATAAATAAATAATAGCTATCTTTTATAGAGCCTAGCTCTCTACTGGGAAATATCCCAGAACATCATGACATGGTATCTGTTTGTTAAACATCTTTTCGAAATAAACACAAAGGCCAAAAGTTAGAAAAAAAAAACAAACGCTCAGTTGTTCTGCTAAATGTTGACATATAAAATGGTTTGTTTATTTGTTTGTATGTTTGTTCGGTTGGTCGTTCGTTCGTTCGTTCGTTCGTTCGTTCGTTCGTTCGTTCGTTTGTTTGTTTGTTTGTTTGTTTGTTTGTTTGTTTGTTTGTTTGTTTGTTTGTATTGCTTCAGTCGGTGACAGGTCTCCTGAAATGATTGAATTTGGGAGGAGGGAGGATGCACTAGGCCAATAACTTTTGTTGGGAAGATCTGTTTTTACAAAATTTTCTTTCTCATTTTAACCAAAAGTCGTAAAGGCTGGTATTCGACAATAATATACAAAGGTTTTTTTGTTGTTTTTTTCGGGGTTGATAACTTTTGATCGGATGTAATCTGCTTTTATAGTCTATTGATTTTGTCTCAGAGATTGTGTTTCTGATAACCCTAGGAGTCAATTATATTCTTCATTATTCAGCACCTTCTTCTTGGCTCTCTCGTAGAAGTTGTTTTCATACTTCTTAGGTTGTTGATGTTGCTATCTGCTCGGAACTATTGGAAGACGTGCATTATGGACACTGCTTCAACACAGGTAGACGTGTTTTCATATTTCAAATACTGAACGTTTTTATACGAATACTCTTGTACGAAACGTTTGAAGAGACAGTACACTAACGATCTGCAAAGTCTCTATGCACAGTGAAATGCAGTGTGAAATGTTTCATTCATGAAGTTCTGGAAAACTACCACTCCGATGTGAAGCGTGTACGTTCTCATGGCATCAAATTAGTGAAGTGTCCCGTTATGCCTCTTCCCTTCTTTTATACCCTGGATGGGCCTTTAAACTTCTAACGTAAGGCAAAACACGCTCTTTCTAAATATTCAGCAAGCGAACATTTTGTCCCCTTCGTCGTCTTTAGTATCAAGCAATTTGCGTTAAAGTGCGGGGCTAGATGAATGCCTTCAATGCTTGTGAATGATGGTAATGATGATGATAATGATATTGATGAAAATGACGACAGCAGCTACTGATGACAGAGTGAGTTAGAAAAGAAAAAAAAAGCCGACTATTCGAATACCAGACCAATACCTTGCTACTAAATGCCACAGTGGAACCACTGACACACAGAACTGCTCTTCCCCATCTCTCACGACAATACAAGGCGTTGATCACTGGGAAATGCAATTGTACACCAGTGCCGACTCCCTAACTCCATTTCATGAGCACTCTGTCAGCGGATTTCGACCGCCACTCTTTGTGAGTAAAGATAATTTGCTGTCCGAGACTATCAGTAATGGGTCGGTCTCAGCCAAGTAATAGCTTGTTCACGCTTCCGAAGCAAAAAGGGGGGAAAACTCCCCAGCGATTGCTTGCTTCTTTCCTGGAGTGATTACCCTTTGCTTTTCTTCCTCCCCTCATCGTGTTTGTTTGTTAGATTGTTATATTTTGTTTTGCGTGTTGTTATGTTATGTCATATATTTTTTTTTAAAAATACAGTTTCCGATTCTGATCAGCCGCTTAACATCCCTTGTCGTTTAAGATCCTGAACTCTCTGTGAAACAAACTGATATCGTTCTTGATAATAATGTATGTATGTATGTATGTATTTATGTATGTATGTATGTATGTATGTATGTATGTATGTATGTATGTATGTATGTATATATATATATATATATATATATATATATATATATATATATATATATATATATATATATATCACCTAAGATCCCAATATCCCTAGTGGGGATGAACTTTTTTTTTTATATCTTTCCTGGCGGGATTGCTAATTTCTGTTGAAAGAGTATGGGTCTCTGCAATAATCCCTATAAGATCTCACCTACGTGACTATGCCATACTGTAATAAAGCGCAAGTACGTCACCAAAATCTCGTACCGTCTAAGGTCCTGCTGTTATCACCATCAGAGCACGAGGATGTTAGCCAGTGTGAAGTTAATTTTCCAGAGTAACAGACTATCCCAGAGCTTACGTCTGTAAGGTGAGATATTATAGTCTGGACTTCCCGTTGAGTAGGATGGTGGGAGTTCTCATTTTGGGAAAGTGGCATTATGTCACAAAGAGCAAAGTGCAGCGAACACGGAAAATGGAAGACAGTGGGCAAGTCTGGGGTGAAATGTTGCTGAACTTAAGGATGGAGTGTTACCATGGTGTAACCGCTGGTCGTTTTGCGCCATTTTGCTAGTGGCCTCCATCTTACGGTTTCAAGGCACCGCCTCAGGACCTTACAGCTGAGGTCAATATTGATCTTCTGCTTTGCAGGTTGCAGGAGCCTAATTGGTCAAAAACATTGGACTATCCGAGTCGTGAGTAGCAGAGTATAAAATCTGTCCTTTGGATAGATTGTGTAGAAATTATCATATAACATGAAACCACACCGCAAAAGTGGTGAAATTAAGTTTTGAATTTGTAAAAAAATAATTGTTGCAGGCAGTGTTTCCCAATGGCTTCAGCGGATTTCATTTGTGCTGACCTGTGATCTGCAAAAGAAGGCCAAATTTTTAACCCCATTTCATGTAATTTAAAATTGTGAAAAATCTAACCGAAGGGCCCCCACCGTAAACAGGATATAATTTGAGCACAGTGGTGGCACCAGACCTGCAGACTAGTCTTGACCATCCCGGAACGGTCCTGTGGTTAGAGAAGAAATTTTTATTAAATGGCTCAAAGAAGCTTTTACAATTTGGCTCCTGCAACCTGCAGACAGCGTTCTGTAACTTCATTGTGAAAAATCAGTAAAGGTAAGCAAGCGTAACAATAAATGATGACTATTAAAATCATAGAAGGCGCAGAAACCTAAGCATGGGTGATAACAAAAGTCCTTCGAACTCCACGAACAAAAAAAAACAACGGTAGGATTAACCCAAATATGAAGACATTTTTCGTATTCCTCTTTATATTTGGATTATTTCTACAGTTTTCAAGGCAGTGCGAAGGACTTTTATAATAATGATAATACGTATACACACGGAGAGTAAATAAAATATACAGCCCAGTCACTGCCAGTCGCTTGTGTACATGTCTTCCCCTCTTGTCTCCTGCCCTAAAGCCTGGTATTTAATTTTACTGCTCTGTACAACAAATGAAAGCAAAAATGTTTTTGTCTTTTCACCGGAAACAGTACCCTAAACAATCTTGCTGTTGTCAAAATATATTTCAAGATTATCTTCTTATTCTTCAATACAAACTTGGACATCAGACATTCTCCAAAACACAAACTTTACTTTTCGTCAAATACAGTAAGGATAACAATCTTCCTCTTGTCAAAGTACTGGCAAGATTATCCTCCTTTTCAAACGTGGATACTGAACATTTTCCAAGACACAAATCTTAAGAGTTATTTCCCCTTTGATTTTGAAGAACAAATACACTGCATGAAACGAAAGACAAGACTGCATTTTGTATTGGAAGAACGTATATCCACTTTTCTAAATGTTTCATGAATGCTAAAAGCCAAGTTTCTTGCATAAGTCTTTTTAGGAATAGACCTTCGGTTTTAACACGCTTAAGCGCTAATATCCATCAATTATTATGTATGATGGTATGGTTGACAGTTGTGTAAGCGTATTATATTTCTATGTCTGTATGTACTTTGCAGTCTATTTCAACTATGGAGACAAATTTCCTATTAAGGTTGAATAAAGTACATCTTATCTTATTCTTATTAAGATGTCGACACAAGACTGAGATCATCAAATAGTCCATCTTTCAAATTACAAGTCAGTATTAATAGTCCATTTTCATATATATGTTATACCGGTCTCTTAATATAACAAAAATCTTAGAAAAATAGATAGAGTCAGAAACCGCAAGCCACAAAATGCTGATGCGACTACTAAAATTAAATGCCAGAGAAGAGATTCTCTCGTCGGTTGGTTTATTCCTGGTTGTGATAACTCTCAATATATTTACTTCTCTATTATCATATCACATCATCTTGAGAAATCAGGAAAGCTTTTTGAGATGGAGCACATGGATCCTTAAATTATCATCTCCACACTGTTGAGTAGTCTTCATATTAAAAACAGCCTACCAATCAGAAATAGCCAAGAAGCACTAGTGCAGGGCGTAATGGAGTAAAAATTAATCGATTCCTATATTTTTATAGAAAATTCCTGAATAATCAACTACTCCTTTTGATATTTGATTGCTGCCATATAACTGCATGCTTGGGCTTAAAAAAAAAAATACACTTAATACCAACAACCTCTAAAACATGTAATTTTAAATACATTATTTCTTCCACTTCCTTACCCTTTCCCCCCTC
>JAWQUT010000046.1:766542-787378 GCA_033807755.1 Ellobium chinense | reverse complement strand
AAATATGCATAGAATAATGCCAAGTAAATCAGAGTGAAATTTGTGAAGAGTGTGATACATTGTGCTCTTGGTGATGAAAAAACAACACACAAAGCATTTAATTCCGACAGGAATAAACGTACTAACATTATAGTTCCTTGTAGTGTGGTAAGAACGTGTGTTTGAAGAACGTAAGAAGTTACTTAATGCTGCATCATGCGATCGTTATGATCGATGGACAAACCCACCGAGGACGTTACCTCGGCATAGACGGATCTGTTTTCACATTTCAAAGACAAGATGTTTTCATATCAATTTTCTTTACCGTAATGTTCGAAGGGACAGTAAACTAGCGATCTGTAATGTTTGTAGGTATTGAGAAATGTGTGACGGCATGGGAAAACCAGGCGGAAGATCTTTAGGACGCAAACAGCAGAATGGAGAAATGGGCAAATTTTGGGTCGTATGTGAACTTACATGCAATTGTAAATTTTTGCATCTCGACAGCCTTCGTCCATTTTTGAATCTATGGATGAGGTGTCGTGCACATATTCAAACACCGATATCTATCTATCTATCTATCTATCTATCTATCTATCTATCTATCTATCTATCTATCTATCTATCTATCTGTCTATCTGTCTGTCTGTCTGTCTGTCTGTCTGTGTTTGAAATTAATTTTTCTGAAATTATCCTGAAACTTTAAGCGCATGGTCACGTTTGAAGCTCCATTTCTCAATATTGGGACTTTGGGGGGTTGGGNGGGGGGGGGGGGGTGACCTCATTACAACTGCCATAACTCAGTCATTTTTAAAGATATTTCAAAAGTTTAAAGTTTTCTATACTAAGCAATGCAATCTCTTTCCGATGATACCAAATATACTTTATATTCTTAAAATTGCACTTGTACCCTCTTTTCCCAAGCCGCCACACAAACGTTTAACTCGTGAATTTCAGAAAATTAGCGCTTCCAGATTTGGACCATGCGGTGCAGTTGAATTTAAATTAGACTAGAGAAGTTTCCTATCACGTTTCCTATTCCTGTAAGAATATTATTATCCCGGGTGGGCCTTAGAGTATGAGTGTGATTCTATGAATCTATCAGTGAAAACTTTTGAACATACACACCCTATCTGTGATAATGGAAATATATAATAATAAAAGTAACTGGCTGCTTGATACCCAGACACTCTGCAAAAGGTCTGAAGATGCCAATAGCACCTGGCATAAAACTATGCAGTTTTAAATAGTCCCTATAAAATCAGAAAACTGGCCATGGGGAGGGTGGGGGGGAAGGGGTTGGATTATAATTTCAAACGTTTAGATAGGTGCAAATATATGTGTAGACTCAGAATAGGTGAGGTTTAGTCACTCAAGTATAAAATTTGTGATTGTTGCTAGGTGGGTAAGGTTACCCTGGTTACTGAGTGAAAAGGCCTAAAATATTAGGGTGTCTGCTTCACTGCCCAAGTTCTCAAAATCTAACTGGTTCAGGTGCATTTTTCTTTGTGTCAAAATTTGGAGGAAGAGCTAAACAACATGATTGGAGAGTATTTTGACACGGCACCCCAGGATAAGTTAATGAGAAGTGTAAAACCTAACATAGCCAACAGTGAAAAATACATTAGCATCTTCATACCTCAAAAGGTGGCTCACTATTTCCACTACTATCTTTTCGATGTACTCTGTATCAACAGCCATTTTTTCCTCGTGGTCTGGTTTCGTTCTAGCCTTTGGAAAGACTTAGAAAACAAAGCTAGATCTTTTCCATCTCGTCAATTTTGGGCCGACGGCACAGTCTGACTGTAGGTGAAGGGTTCCGACAGCAAATTGGGTTATTCCCCCTTCCGTCTGGCAATTCATTCTGGATCCGCAAAAGCATAATCTTATCTGTACAGTCATTTACTGTGTTCCTTAAAGCCCTGCTATTGTAGACAAAGACTTCTAATACAAAATATTTTGGACTGTAATCTGAACTAGGGTGAAGTCAGCATGGCTATTTCCGCAAAAATGTCCAATTCACTCATTAATTCCTGCTATAGCGTTTTGGATGTGCCTTTTTTTTTTTTTAATAGAAGAGAGAGGGAGGGCAGGAGAGAGCGAGAGAGAGAGAGAGAGAAAGAGAGAGAGAGAGAGAGAGAGAGACAGAGACAGAGACAGAGAGAGAGACAGACAGACAGACAGACAGATAGAGACAGAAAGCGAGACAGAGAGAGACACAAAGAGAGAATGAAAGTGAGAGACAGAGAAAGAGAGAGAGAGAGACAGAGAGTGACATATTGTCGCCATCAGTTTGTTTTCATCATTTTGTTGTTTTTTTTTCATAACAAAATGGCAAACATCCAAACCTAATTTCCAGTGTGTTCTCGACATACAGCGTAGACCTGGGCGAGACACTATTTTAGGCACTCACAAATCCGAAAACGTAGATTAACGGGATTCCCAAATCCGGACCCGATTCCGATTTCTTGTCCTAAGCAGAAAAAGCAGGGTGGAGATGAGGAAGGAATAGAAAAGACGTGCATNTTCCGAACCCTTTCGATATCTTTCATTACTTCTAATACTGTTTGTAATTTAGGGACTGACTTGAAGATCGTCGCTGACATCTAACGTTTCGAAAATCTTGATTTTGTATCGATAAATACGGTACATATGTTGTGTATAGTCCCATCGAACTTGCCTAATATCAGAAGTAACGAATCGAAACTCAGAACCCATACCGTCCGTCATTACCACACTCACATCGAGAGGGAGGGGAGGGGAGAGGGGGGATGGAGGAGGGGGAGAGAATACAGAGTGGGTTAGTATTTCATCCCACTTCCCCAACCCCTTCCTGGTTGCACTTCTGTGCTTTAAGAGGGACTCATTATCATTTCCTTTTTTTTTTAAAATTTGGCCTTGAAGGTTGGTCCCTTTGTTGTTTAGTCTGATCCCAGTTTGGCCCATTTTGACATTAATTTGGCCCCACCTGTGTGATCATTGGCGGACTTTTTAGCTCTAGCTGGGACTCGGAATTCGCTCTAGTAGCATTGTGACGTCATAAATGTCACGATTCCGAGTCAGATACCGAGTCCGGCTCTCACTCGCTGCATGATTAGACTAGTCTAGCGGAAGCGAGATTAATTAAAGGAAAGTTGCATCGACCTACAGACCAGGTTAAATTTATACGGTACCCTGTTATTCCACTACGACCTGTCAACTGTCTGTCAACATGATGTCATGCCTCTGCCTGTCCCAGACAACCTACAGAGTTACGTTATGCAAAGTCTGAATTCTTACATCTACTGCGCGTGTGGAGGCCTTAAGCTTACGTCATATACGTTCTACCCGCACGGCTAAGCTGTCTAGCCAGTGCTCTGCGGACGGGTGATAACGTGTCTGTGTGAATCTTTTAATTCCACTGTAAACGGCAGCTGTGTCAAACAAACATGCTGAGGCAATTAAAAATGCAGAATACTTTACCTGCCTCACACGGTCAAACTTTACTTTTGAATCTGGATGACTAAAATCTTACCTGAAAGCTAAAAACACATTATCATATAGAGATGTCTGTAGTTGCTGGAACTTCAGTGACGCCATCATACTTGCTAAAAGCCGGTGCATTTGGAGAAAGGGGAATAACTCTAGACGCAATGGCAAAGGACGGTCACCCGAGCTGTTTTTATTACATCATATTACACACGCATGCGATAACAGAATGATGCTCTTTCTTCGCCAGATTGTCTCGGTATGCACCATAGATCATTTACAGAGGGAAAAGTACTGAAAAACAGAACTTTATTTTTGACGAGGGTGTCCACATTATTTTAATGGAATCGAATCTGAGTAAGGAGCCATCTCTACAAGGAACCGGTTCCGAAAGAGGAATCAGTTCCTAGGCATCGCCTTGTTAGGATTCGCATTTTATCAATTTCAGATCCGAATCCTGCCCTGACCTAGTTCAGTGCTAAGACTTTTGACACTAAACCTATTTCACTCTAGTTAGGCGGTTTGTTTTCTTTTTTTCTAAAGTAACTGTTATCTAGATCAATTTTCTTTCCAAATTTGAGATGCTGAAGATGGAACTCATGACAGCAACAGATTCCATCTTGGAGGCAATCGAGCTTTATCTTAATGGAAACTCTATTGTTGTTTTTTTTTGCCTTCAGAATACAGATTCATGTCTTCACTGAGAAATAAAAAAAAAGCTTAGATTATGTCATGCCCTAAATGAGTCCCACTACCTTACACTGTCTACTGAAAACCGAAGACCTGTATACAAATCTTCTACTTTGCACCAGACAGGGATTATTGGTGGCCACTGCGTCATCTTTTCTGAACCTGGTTGAATACTAATCTAATTATTAACGAGGTGCGACCCAAATGTGTGCTTATGTGCAAAATGGTTTACATTAGATGTTATATTCTTTTCCCATTTTCGTTGTAGTCCAGTTAAAGAGCGCTTTTCCAAAACTCAAAATGTGGTATCTAAATATTTTTGAAATAAAGAAAAGTAACATTAAGGTACTCGGTCTTCACACATGTATTTTTATTAATTGTTAAATGACGCAAAAATCGAAGGAGTGCAGATTTTGAGCTTAGTTAGGTTTTGAACACATTAACACAGAAATGCATGTTTGAATACACCACGAACTCATTTTTCAACGAACGTTGCATTTACTGAGTTTTGGAAAAACACTTTTTATTTGGGAATGGGCACAACATTTACGATGCCTCAGCCATGCCTAGAATCATCCTTGGAAATCTTTATGTGTCAGCCTGCCATGCAGCACCTGTTTTTTAGACTATTCCTTCTCTCTTATCTTAGATCATTTTTTTCCTCTCAGTTGAATTCTCTTCCTTGGAAAAAAAGAAAGAAATCGCAGGAAGATGTTTGCGGGTAAGATGGTCAATGCTGACTGCCACTGTGAGATCCTGAGGTGGTTGTGCGAAGTTGTTAGATGGAAGCGATGGGTAAAATGGCGCAACAACGATTGTCTGGTGCAACTTTACAGTGCGTCAGGGCTCTCTGCCCTCATAATGCTTCAGTGTTCTGCCTCAGTCAACATTATAGTTATCCCCTATCCTCTGGCTTTGCTGGAATTTGCATGCCTGTCTTCTTCATTCTCCCAAAGATGATATTTCAGCTGAAGAATTCGAGATCTGAGATATGGGCAGTATCGCAGATGATGTTAGCTACACAAAGACTTCCAGAAGTGCGCCAAAGCAGCGGCGCTGAAATCATCGTGCTGACTATCAATTAAACTACTTCGGAGGTAATGTAAAACTACAAAAATAAAGAAACTGTCGTAAAGCTAAGAAAAGGAAAGTAAAGAGCACGCAGGTATAAAGCTTTAGAAAATCACGATACAATACTAAGCACGTCCGGCTGATTTTGTAAAGCTTTATATCTGCTCGCTCTTCGGCTGCCGACACGTCCTTAGTATTGTGTCGTGATTTTGTAAAGCTTTATACGTGCTTGCTCTTCGGCTGCCGAAAATTCCTTATAACTGTGTTGTGATTTGTAAAGCTTTATACTTACTTCCTCTTTTACTTTCCGGAGGTAATGTAAGAACATTCAGGGGATCCTTGGATCGTGCCTTGTACTAAGACGCCCTACATATTCGTCAAATCAGTCCAACACTCCCATGCTTTATGTCGTAAACTCTTCCTGAAAGTCGTATAGTTTTTATATAATAATTCCACATTATTTGAAAAACTGACCAGTCTTCAGTGGAATAAGTTGTAGCCTTCTACGACCTGCAGGAAGTTGATCAAGGCCTTCTCCTCCCTCTCCTTCTTTTTCCCCTGCCATCTCTCTCTCCCCACGCCCACTCCATCTCGATGCTCAGACATTAGAAAATTAAAAGGCAAAAGGTCAGTCGCCTTGTCTTTCTATTCAGACGAAAATAAATGTCAGCTGTGGCTGAACTACTTCTTCTGCCAAGTAACACCACAATTTTATATATAACAAGTCAAACCCCACGCAAACATTAGCGAGGGTATACCTCAGACAAAGACACATTCAAACAGCGCATCGAAATCGACAACAGCATACAACACCTTAGTCTGTCACACTATGTATTGGGGCCCTTTGGGGCTGGCTTGGCCAATCAGGAAATGGTTTGATGGACACCTTATTTGCCTAAGGAATCTGCCTTAGCAACATATTATTATGTTGATTTAATTTGACTAAAACGTTGACGGGACGTATCTCATTCAAAATTAAGGTATGAACACACTAGTGTTGGTGGCAAGGAAGGAGTGGAGAAAGCCAGCCTCCTATGTCCACCTGTACATATAATAGAGATACAATTGTGCTGGACATGGTGTGTATACAAACTACTGTGTAATGAGACTTGAACTTAACTCTTAGCCCCGAATAAACTGTTTCTGGTATCCTTACTAGATTCATTTGCAAGGAGACAGCGGGGAGTACTTGCGGACTCCCTTACCTAAGTATATTCCATATATTAAGCATCAGCGAGTATCCTGTCATTTATAAGTGTAACATAGATGCTGCCCGGGGACCAAACCCTAGTCTTCAAGTGCTTATGGCCGAGGTGGTTGTTGTTAAATAATTATATTCCCTATTTCTTAACACAAAGGTTTTCTGCCTTTCTTCAATATTCTCTCACTATTGTGCGTTCACAGTAGCACTTTACTAACGTTCAATCTGTTAAACCCAATCAGTCGTTATTCAAACAACATTATGAACTAACAATAGTAATAGTAATAATAACAATGCTGTTTCAAGCCTCGTGGCCAGACTATAGCCCAGTCTCGTGATTTCACGCAATTATTATTTTCTCATTAGGTCTGATCATTTTCTCAACTCCCTAAAAAGCATGACTTCCCTATAGCCAGGTACTCATTTCACAAAAGGGTGGACAGAGAAAAATGTGAATAAAATGTTCTCCCAAGACTCTTACAATACGACCATAGTCGAAGATTGAACCCACGAGCTGTTGGTCTTGAGTCCAACGGAGTTACCATTCGGCTACACTAAATCTGCTTTGTTTCACTGCTGTGCTAAGAATCTGTCCAGAGCAAAGAACTTTCAGTCAATTGCAATTTTAGTGCCCACCAAAGGACGAACCCGTAACGTGGTTTACAAGACTGTTATATAACTTGGAGTACATTGCGACACGGAACATGCAGCTTTCATTTTGTGGTGAGTACATCCATGTGTTATGTTTACTGACATGTGTCTCTTTTTCTGCTTTACCACGACAACCCTTCTGCTGTAACATAACAACCCCTCTGCTGTCTGCTCACCACATACTAGTACATTAGAACTTTAAAAGAAATTAACTCAGGGGCTTAGCTGATGGTAGTCTAGTAATCATTGACTAAAGCTTTGAAAAAGACTTCTTCATACACTGTTTAAAGATAAAATGATTACCAGAAAAGTACTGAAATAAGAAATGTCAGCGCTCATAGCCCACCATGAATGCGCAGTTTACTACAAGACTAATAGATAAAAAAAAAACAAAACTGCGCAGGTCACTTGAATTTTTTTACTTTAAAGGTCAACCTCTCGGGACGCACATCGTATACTGTACGTCTGTACGATGCCACAAGAATGACACTTGCACCCTGACTGAGCCCCATGCGCATTTCAGCTGCTTAGCTAGCTTAGCGTAGCCATTTTGGATTGTGATTACGTAGGTCAAGGGGAGGCACTACCCTTATATAGAAGAAGTTGCACTACATTTAAGGTTACAGGCCTGTAATTTTATTTTCACTTTGTGGTCCTAGAACTTAGGGGGTATATTTCATCTCCCCTTTTCCCTCTTTTGGCATGCCCTGCTTCCAGTAATAAGGGCTCCAGGGGGGAAATTTTGATATCATGGGAATCTGTGTCCATTTTACTTTATTTTACCAGGCACTATTTAGCCCTGGGCTGGAACTGCCAGGTCAAGGGTGTGCTCAGGCGGAAGAGGTGGGGCTTGGCATTGACCAGTGAAAAATGTAGGGTCTGTTTACAAATAACCAAGCTCAAAATTTCAATGGGCTTGCTAGGGTTGGGTAAGTCTTAAAATTTGGGCCACATAATGAGCTTCAATCTGGTATGGGTCTGGGTGAAAGCTAAAACTTTGGGTTCAGAGGGCAGCTCAGAATGTTAATATAGCCCATAGAGGAAAAAATGGTCCAATCCTATTACAGGTCTGTAACCTTAAGAAACCCACAAATTTGTCAATTAAACACTAGCCTAAGCATGGAGGGGCATGAAACTGCACCAGCAGGTTTTGAATATTACCTTCTAACTGAAAATATGTCAGTTTGTGACAAATCCTTGTTATTATTCATCCATCTGTTCACAGGGTCGACAGTGCTAACCCAGCTTGGCTCTCATATAAATATTATTATACCACTGATTTTGTAACCTCAGTCATAAAGGTCAGTGGTCAGTGAGGCCGTGGCACGTACATTCACAGCATTAAATAAACTGTAACCTTCATTGAACATTCCACCTGTCCCATTTCCGCTCTCGGATAAACTCACACGGATAATCGTTAGAAATATTGTCACCCGCTAATACAGATCTGGTTCTAAAATTGTTTTTCAAAGGTTATCAAATGGTAGGCCAACATTTCCTTCACCCAAGCAAGTAACTATGTACGATAAATCTGTCTCTCCTTATCATTCATTCACCACGTCCCATTCCTAACAGATTGAAGGTTGCATATTTGTACACTGCACCGTATTGAACTGAATTTGAACCCCGGCAATTCCCGCAAATTTCGTAGGCAAAAACTGGAAAGCTATCTTAATGCATGGCCTAGGGTAAAAGGTAGGTATAGGGTAAAGGTTAAGGAAGAAGGCAAAATTGGGAAGGTGCCGACCGAAGACGCCAAATCGTAGAAGTTTTAATTTTAAATATGAAAAGTTATTTTTTTTTTTCGTCGGAGCAGCCTTGGAATACTGTCAAAAAGTTGTAATTTTTTTCTCGAGAATCAAGAGCGAATCCAACATGATCGCTTTATCGGGTGTTCTTGGGAGGGTCATTCCATAATAGCTGACGGGACATTTAGACAATACATTTCAAACAAAAAGCACTTGCAGATTTACATATGATCGATTTTATTTAGTTTTCTTAACACTAATCAAAAAAGCAATGGCAAATTAATTGACAAAACTAACATCTGACTTAAGAGATAAATTGGTCTCATATAACCACACTTTATAGGGTTGGTAACTGATGGGAAAGAAAAAAGTACATTCGTTTTTACATGGTAACCCAAGGTAGGAAAATTTCTGAACTTTCTGGGTCCATCAGTTTTCTCGGTTGTCCTCATAAGACTTCTCCTGTCTACCTCTTTGTAGGCTAGGCCTTACCGATTGTAGAGAGTTGGCTTTTTGCATACCGCACCGCACCAAACTGGTGTTGAACCCGGAAGTCAGACAAATTCGTAGTCGATATCCCGGGACTTTCCCACTTAGTGTTTGGTTTAGGGTAAGGAACAGGGTTAGGGATGTGTTGAGAAAGAAAAAAAAAATTTTAGGACAGTCCTTGGACATTATCACACCTAAGAACTTTCTCCTGTTTGCTTTCTCGTTCTAATCCTGCACCATACCCTAAACAAAGCATCAGGTAGGAGAGTCCACAGATTTTGCCAATGGCTGTGTGGCCATTATTACGGATAATGACCGTTGTCTGGGCTGCAAAATTTGACCGCCACTTCCAGCGCTCGGCAAAGAGATGCGTAGCATCACGAGGGTTAAAATAGTCGATGTATGCGGTATGAGTGTCAGGCAGCTCAAGTACGTTCAAAGCCAATATTTAGATTAATTCTGGGATTCTCTTAACAGCCTATTATGCTGCTTAGGTGCAGGGTCCAATCCGAAAGTCCGGCAAATTTCATGAACCAAATTGGCAAAGTTGACAAATCGTCTAGGTTACACGCACTGCTTGGCGAAAAAAAAAGATAACGTGCCGTGTGCAAAAGCAACCATCTAATAGAAAGATTGTCATCGCGTATTTCACAGAACCCGATCAAAACGGGTCAGAATCAAACTGATGTGTACCTGTGGCTTTGGTCTTGACAAAAATTTTGTTTTAGTTTGTTTTAATTTCAGACAGTGTTGGCAGACGTGAAGTGCCACCGATCTTTTCCCCAAAGGCATTCGACAGCAACAGGCACTCATTACAGGGGGAGACCATCCGAGATCAATAATTAGGAATTTACGGCGCTAAGTGTGGGCAAAAGAGCTCTTGTTGCTCGACAAAACTGCGTAATTTGACCCCAAATTGAGCTGAGCTTAAGGTGTTTTTTTCTTCTCCTATGCCTCCTATGCTACGGCATTCCAGGGGAAAAAATCGGTAGGTTTAGAGGTACATTAACGCATTTTCTGTGCGGCTTATGTCATGATTCTGTGCCAGATGTAAGGCTCTTTGTACAAATGATAAAAGTGATGATATTGTTCAAGGAGCAGCCTAGTCGAATGGTAATGGCGTTGGACTCAAGATCTAAAGGTCGTGGGTTCCATTCCAGATTACGGTCATGTTGAAAGTGCCTTGGGAAAGCATTTCATTCACATCTTCCACAGTCCACCCGTCTGTAAAATGAGTGCCTGTTTATATAAAAGTGTGAAGTTGCGTGAGTGGGTAGTAGCCTGGATACAAGACCTATAAGCATTATTATTATTTTATCATTATCATAATTATGGAATTAAATTTTAGTTATGCTGTCTCAGATTTGCTAAGGAACGGAAAACGTTATTGACACGAAGTTATCACAAAAATCCAAATGTCTAAACTTCTTAACCTTGTTGAACTCTCATGATCCAAAAGTACATTACAACGAATGTATGGATTAATAAGAAAAAGAACAACTTTAGACAACAACAATTTATTTCTGTTTTTTGTTTTTGTTTTTGTTTTAGTGTAATGTAAAAAAATGAAGTGTTCTCAGGCAATTAGTGTTGTTTTTAGTATACCTGACCACCGCCATTGCTATTGTTATTACTTTATACTTTTGTAATAATGTGGTTTACTTTGTAACCACTTTTGGACGCATAATAATATTAATAATAATATGTCCTTATGACATGAGCCAGATCAAGTGTCTTGAGAGTCTTGAGCTTTGGGCTGAGTGTATGAAAAAGAGTGATTAATTCCCTCCATTTTAATGTATATTATCTGATTTCCGGTGAGTATACAGAGCTGGATAGCTCTTGGATCCTCTTAGCCTACGAAACTCGGTTATGCGCGATGAGTTTTATGATATTTTTCTATAACAACATTCTCGGAATTTTTAGAAGATATATATATACTCTACTGTAACAGAAATCAACTTTTGATATTCCCGATATCACTGAACTGCGCTTTTGCGTATTCCCGGTACATGTTTAAAAGATATCGAAGTCGACACACATGCAGTTTTATCACACGATCAGCTCAGCTGCAGATCTTGTTTTATCCCTTGCAGCAGGGATTAAGCACAACTGACGAAAGTTATGGCCTAATAAAAGCTACAACTTCGTGCATAAGAATTCAGTTCAAATCTGAAAAAAGAAAAAAAAATCAAGACGACGACAATGTTTGGTACTATTAATATGAAATGAATAGCTAGTGATTCTTTCCATATTTTTTGTTTACTCATAGGAGTTTTAATTTTTTTTTATGAGCTAATGGATGCGAGGCAGCCCCCAAAAAATTATGAGGACGGTTTTTGCTTTTTTTTGTGTGTGTGTTCGTTTTATCAAGGCATTTTTAGGTTGTTGTTTTGGTTGTTTTTTTTTGTCTGCCTTCTTGTTGATAAAACATTGGCGACATAAAATTCTGCAAACCGTCATGTTACTCCCATGAGGAAAGGCAGAAAAGCTCATCTGAGGAGATAAAGCAACAGAAGAGGAATATACCCCTTAATAGGCTTGGGCAGGATTCGACCTGGAATCGGTAACCGCGAGCATTAATTCAGCGATTCCTCGGAATCGGTTCTTGCCTGGAACCGATTCTTTCTCTAGCGACAGCTCCTTGCTTTCACTCATTGTGCCATTCAACTGTCATACACTAGATGAGCCTGGTCTTGCGGCGAGTTAGAGTCGGAATCGGAAGCGTGGCCTTTAAGACATCTCGAGACCGCTAGTCCCTACTAGGGGTGGAGGATTTAGACAGTTCCAAACCAACCTGTCTGCACGAAAGCCACTACCTCACTTCCCACCCCACCCACTCCTTAGCCCTTTCTATTTTCTGCGCGGGATCCGGATTCGCGATTCCTGGATTCGCGAATGCCTAAAACAGCGATTCTCACTCAGCCCTAGCCCTTAGTCCTGTCAAACAAATGTCGCGCCCGTTTTAGACAAAACTCTTAGAATCCTGCACGGATAATACATGATGCCACCAAGGACTAGATCTGTTCATGACAAATGTCTGGTCTCACCTTTTTTTTTTTCTTTTTTTTAAAAATTTTCTTTTGTGCTACACAAAGGAAGTGACACAATTCTGGTCTGTGATATAGTTTTAAAGTCCCTTCATATCCCATGATTCGCATCCCTCTTTCAATGATTCGCACCCCTCTTCCCAGATTCGCACCCCTCTGTTTTCATACTTGAAAATCACTGCGGTGTTTTGGGTATTTGTGCAAACAAACAAACAAACAAAAAATATCCAAACTCACGGGTGGCGCAGTGGAATGAGAAGAGTTATACAGCGTGCCGCGCAAGAGTGGTGCGGGCCGTCACGATCAGTTGATAGATGGGTCTCTCAATAACATGGCGCGGGAAGGTTATTACAGTTGTTGAGCCGAAAGCGAGCGTCGCACAGCCAGGACTATTGACAGACTCGTGAAAATTGTAATTCCTATTCTCGTAATAGCCTCTCTCTATCAAAGAAAAAAAATACAATACAAAAACAAAAATATGTCGTCCCGAGTGTTAGCGGAACATTCCGAGGTAGACGATTCTTTAAAATTCTTGTATTCTTTTTCTGTTCCCTCAGCCTTATCGAGGTCACAACCGGGGTTGTTTTCAGATCTATTTCCGGTATGATGCCCTACTGATGACTAGAAAAATAACAAAGTTAAAATTTGGCGTCAATTTCTTTTTTTATGTCTTTTTTTTTCAAACCTGCTTTTTTTGTTATTTGTCTCAAGGGTGGCATCACAACAGACGAAGCACATCCTCCCCGGTTCAGTCAAGCCTGCTAACAGCGATAGCTTCTTAGAGAATATTCACCAAGAAAAGGATTATTTATCCTCGTCTCTAATGATAGCGCTAATATAAACCGTGGCCCTGTTTTTTATAGTTCATACGAGTTTTCCAACTGCTGCGCGATAACCCTGACTGCACAAAGGTGGAAGTGTAAAGCAGCACGGTTGAGACGAGCTTAAAAACTACACCTACAGCTAATGATAATTCTGTTCAGAATCTTTAAAAGATATAATACACTATGACAGAAACATTGGCCCAAGTTAAAAGTGCCCAACAAGTGCGAAGATATAAACCTACGTTTTAGTTGCCAAATGCCTTCTAAAAATGCTAGTATCTTAAATTTGGCACCAAAATCGGCAAACTGGCAATCTTGTTCATCTCTCTTAGATGTCAGCATATTGTCTCCCTTTCCCCTCAACCTCTATGGGAGATCACCACGTCATCCTAATTACCATCCTTTTCACAGGTAAACCACGATACTGTCTGAAACACCTTTAATGATGTTTCCCTGAAGTCAAATTGCATTTGAAGTCTAGAAAAGCGAGTGTGGTTCTCCTTTAGATCTGCGAGTATATTAAAAATCCAAACGTTTAAAAATGATAGCGGGACTCGCAAACAGGAATTTTAGTTTATTTTTGTGCAGCAGAACGGCAGATCAGTGTAAGTTTGGCATAGGGATCAAGGAGGGATTCTCTAGTTGTTTTTAAATGTGCGCAGTTTCCTTTGTAAAAAAAATTTGCAGCAGAGCATTTGTGTATGTGTGTGTGTGTGTGTGTGTGTGTGTGTGTGGACGAAATGTGGAGGGACAGACAGGGATATAGTTGTGTTTACCTGCCTTTGTAGTTTGTTGTTTTTTGTGGGGGTTTTTTTTTTGGCGTGTGTACAGCACTCCAACTGGCTGAAAAAAGCTCCAAAGAAATGATATGAGAAAAAAAATGAACTTACGCAAAAGATAGCTATTTTCTGGCGTTGTTATAGTTTTCCAGTTCCAAATGTGTTTTCTCCAAAAAAAAAAAAATGCGATCAAATAAAGAAAAAAATAACCCAACCAGATCACGCCGATTCAATTGCTTTTCAAACCGCTGGTGTCTGCCACTACGCCCCAGTTACTGAGCTCTATCTGCCCTTGCATTTTCTTATTTTTTTGTTGTGTATGGATGCCACATAGTAGACGCTGGAGAAGATATTTCTGACAGGTGCAGTATAATACTGTCAAACACTGTCTACCCCGTCAAAAACCCTGTGCAGGCAAATTATCTTATTGCCAACTCCTCGAAGGCTAGGAGAAACTTGCGTTCAGGCGGAGAAGGCGCTGTTGCTGTGTTTTTTACCCTTTACTAGAATATGTCTTTATTAATATTAAAAACACAGCGATTGATTTAAAAAAGGCAGCGCAATAGAACTTTGATACTGAGAACGTCAATAATAATATTATTAGATACCAATTTCCCATGTATAGATTCCTTATTATTCTCTTACATATTATACATTATTATTTCTGTATGATGATGCTGCTGCTGCTGACGATGATGATTATACCAACTTGATAATAAGTACGCCTAATTAATAAGCCAAAATCCCTCCACCCCCCCCCCCCCCCCCCCCCCCNCCCCCCCCCCCCCCCCCCCCCACTTTTTATTTTGAAAGTAGTATGGGGAGGGGAAATTTGAGATTGGAGTTCTCGAGATTAACCATTGACCCTTCAGGTCATCTCTTCTGTGCCTATCCGTCCTCCCTCCCGTTCTCCACTCTCGATCCATTCTTTTTTTCCCCTTCTTCTTTTTATTGACATCCTTTCATTTGATTAGAAACTAGGGGACAGCCCAAGGCCAACAAGGGCTAAAGGAAATTTGATAGGGGCGTGTTGAAAGACGCTGGATCCCCGGAGCAGTTGTATAGATAATGATATTTATTTGAGCCTCCAAACGATAAGTACGTTTTGACAGGATGTTATGACAAGTCGGTTCTGCTTAATTGCTAACCGCGTTATAACACCTTTCGCGTAAAATCGTCAGTCTTCGAGATTTTCTGGAAATTGGAAACAAGAACCGCAGGGTTAATGACGTTTATCGCCTATATGCAAGTTTTGAAGAAACTCCTCTGGAGCTGTGATTATGTGATGTAGATTGGTATTGCTCTTTCCCAATTTATCACGTTCGTGATGGCTTCACTAGTTCTATTGTTGTTGTCCAGTCGCCTAGATCACAGCTAGGTCTGGTGTCGAAAATAAGCCTGATACGTGCAAAAAGATCACTGTCTTGTTGTAAGACATGAAGTTTGGTTTTTGAAGAATATTTTGTTGGCTGGCCCTGAATTTAAACCCACGGAAGACACAGAGACTCACAGTATTAAAGGGAAGGAAGAGGGCCTTTCCCACACAAAATATTTTTTCCTCTTAAGCACATAACATTGTCATGAGGAAACGGAATAGTCCTGGGCTAATACTTCACTTTTCAGGTATTTCGATACTCGGTCCTCTTGCTCTATGTTTCCAATGCATCGATTTTGTTTCAATTCTAATACTCAGCAGATGGTAGGAATTTCGATTCCTTGCGATGCGTATCGATACGTTTGATATCTCCCGATACTGTTGACATCTGAGGTACTCTAGGTCAGACAATCAGGTATTGCTTAGAGAGAAAGTATAGAAATAGTATCGAAACTCCAAAGCTTGAGTTTTCGTATCCAAATTACTGAAGAACGAAGCTTTTGATACCACAAACGATACAACCTGCCACTAAATTAGAACTTAAATCACTAAATCTAGGTCTCTTCATGATAATCATTAAAAACAAAATTATGCGATCTCGTTTTTCTTCCGGTGAAGTGTAACATGACACTATAAGCCAGCATGGGCGATATCAATACAAGGATGAGTTCATCCTTCATAACTATTTTCCAGCATGCCTTCCCCTCCAATATTTCATCGTCTCACTAACCCCCCCCCCCCCCCCNCCCAATCTTCCACTGATTATTACCTAGAAGTCCTTCTGCTCGCCCCTCCAGTTCTCCACTGAGTAGCATCTAGGATTCGTCCTGCCCTTCCCTTCACTCTCTTTCTGAGTACCACTTAGGATTCATTCTGCCCACCCCTCTAATTCTTCACTATATACACATAGGATTCGTCCTGCCCTTCCCTTTACTCTCTTTCTGAGTACCACTTAGGATTCATTCTGCCCACCCCTCTAGTTCTTCACTATATACACATAGGATTCGTCCTGCCCTTCCCTTCACTCTGAGTACCACTTAGGATTCATTCTGCCCACCCCTCTAATTCTTCAGTGTATATACTCAAGATTCGTCCTGCCCTTCCCTCCACTCTCTCTCTCTCTCTCTCTCTCTCTCTCTCCAAGAGTACCACTTGGGATTCATTCTGTCCACCTCGCTAGTTCTTCATTGTATACACTTAAGATTCGTCCCGCCCTTCCCTCCACTCAATCTTTGATATCGTCTAGGATCCTGCCCTCCTCTCCTTTCTTTTACTAAGTGCCACCTAGGAGTCGACCTGTCCTCCTTTCCAGCCTCCCTTTGAAAACTACCCTGGAGTCATCCTTACCTCATCTCTAGTCTACCGCTGAGTAGAACTTTGGAATCGATTTGTCCTGCCCATCCAGCATTCCTCTGAGTCCCGCCTAGGAATCGTCCTACCCCAACTCACTTTCTCGCCTCATTTTGTAATATTTTCACAAACACTATTCCTCTTTTGTTTCAGTGACATGGCAAGAAAATCGTAGAAATGGGCCAGCTTAGGGCTGTGAATTCACAGTATTCGAACACAGAACATCGCGTCGACAAACACTTTTGTCCTGTCTTTCTCACTGGTAAACCGGAAGTAGATTAACCCCTCGAATCCTGTCCGTCACATCACGACTTTGAAGTCATCGTGGGCGTCTGCTAAGGGGTACGAATTTTGCTTTAGTGCATTTTCCCTATGAGGAAATGGGAGGTGGNAGACTTTAGACAATCTGGAATTTCTTGAGTTACATTGGAAGTTACCATCTAAGGTTTCAAATTTGTTAGTGGAATTTATTATAAACCGGCATTGTGTCGGAGGAAGATGTGGTAAGAATGAGCAGTGGCATGTATGCTACTTAATGCAGCAAAGATATAAGTACAGCATACAACAGAAGTCTAACATACACCACTTGAAAGTCAGAGCACTCTTTTCTAGTTCATCCGCACTAGTCGCAACCATTTTTGTTCTACTTGGAGACTCACAATTTCGTTGTTCAGAATACCAGAGGGACCACTCACAGAAAAGAAGGACCATCCCTTCCATTCTCTGCAAATTAAAAACAAATCCGTGGAGACTAAACACATTTAACAGGTCATAATGTTCATGTTGAGTCATGTCTAGATGTCATTCGCTCATGCTCCAAAGAGTATTTGAAATCCTAAGGTGAATGGAACATAATTATTATTATTATGCACCCTGTGCAGCACTAGCGTGGCCGCCATTGTGACGAAACAATTAATTAGATCACATGACTCAATAATTGACAATGGCTGCACCTGAGCTGTCTGCCACCCAGACCGATAAAGTCCAATTTTTTTCACTCTAACTGGTGGCCCGTACTCACAAGAGGACACAGGAGGAATAAATGGGCCTCCAACATGAATATTTAAAGAAGACGTGACGCAAACTACCTTTTATATGTGCGCAAATGTGTGTATGTCAACTGGGAAATGGGCAGGACTTTCTGTTCAGTGCTATGCATTTTTAGTTTTTGTCTCTTTGCCGGGAGTCATGTAAATGAACACTACTGTTGCATGTCCTAAAGCATTTACTGCTTTCCTGATCAATGTAGACTGAAATACAGCAGCATTATATAGGACCAGATGTTGCAAAGAGATAGGGCATGCAAGACAGTGTTCTCCTCATCATATGGCTCTTTCAAGATAGGATGAAGTCCCATCTGGGTTTTCGTGGGGAGGTTTAAACGATAACATAATATAACGGAGAAGTTCATTTGTTTCGCCCTGGTCAGATGATCATCGACGTCACAGGTCAATGGGAATGGTCAAAGGAGATTAGGTCTGAGCACAGTTGACAGCAGTTGGAAGTTAGTAGTAGCATTCTGGCTAATCATTTGCGCCTTTGTAGCCACCTGGGGCTCTCTCTGCTGACTCATCTGCCACAAGGAGCTAAATTGCTTGGACTAGAAGCATTTATCATATAAACAGGGCCTGTGTCCGGTGACATAAAAGTGTGTAATAATTTTGTCATGTCACATAATATTACATAAATATGACCTTTTACCTGCTCATGAGTACTTTGACTGGAACCCTTGGAAACCTCTAGGCGTATGAATAATATAATATAATATAATATAATATAATATAATATAATATAATATAATATAATATCATATCATATCATATCATATCATATCATATCATATCATATCATATCATATCATATGTGACGCCGTTTGTTTTATAACTATTTTCACTGCCGTGGGGTTTCCATCCGTCTAGATTTCCATTTTTTTAAAAAATAATTATTTCACCTGTCTCTCTTATCGCTTCTCATTGTTCTCATAACTTTTAAGTTCAGTTCAGTTCAATATTTGAATTAAAAGTATTTGAAATGTTACAGTGTTTCGTGGTCTAAAGTTTCATCGATGATTGTCAGCTGTTTGAATCTACTCTGTATCGCATAGCTGTGTGGTTCATTCACTTCAGTTGTGAGTGGTGAAACAGAGCGAGGACCTCTCCAGAGACGATTTCACGATTAAGAGTTCCCATTTTTTCTTGTATTAGTTAAAGTTTATATGATAAAAAGGACCTGAAACTCGTGTTTGTTTGATATCAGATTCATCACATTCATTATACATTTATAGTATTCGCGAGCCAGAAATACGATAAATGCATAACTCATTTCATAATTCTGATATCAAACAAACACTCATTACAGATCCTCTTAACATTGTATCCCCCTTACTCCCTAACATCCTCTCTTTTTTACAGCCCACACACAAACACACTCAGACCGCCAGCGAGGTAAAGAGACGCTAATTGTGTCCAGCAGGTTGGGATCTTGATGAAGATTATATTGCGGCCAACATTTGTTGGGCATTGTCTTAATTTACCACAACATAGCTCCGTGCCTGTTGCAGAGCTGCACCAAAATATTTAGCATTACCAGAACCATAAGCAACGGATCTTAGGAGTTATCAGAACTGCATGCGAGGCAAACCATATAGCTAAATTTTATGAGAATAGATGTGTGTTAAAACCTTGTGTGAGCGTCTGGGATGTCTAGGCCATGGGTGAACACTGATTAGGTTTACATAATGTGAAAGTTACGGGACAACAGTCAGGTCGTAGGTACATACATTTTTTTGTAAGGTTTAGAGAATTGTGAAGTTAGCGTCGTTGTGGTGAAGGGGTAGACGCACGGCTTGCATACTGAAAGGATACAGAGGTTTTACAATGAGTCAGTAGACTAAGGCTAGAACCACACTACGATTTGTCAGTTGGCCAACACAATAGTTAAGTTGGACGGATGAAATGCGGCTAATGGAAATAAGAGGAGGCTACCCCACCACCTCAACTCAATGAGGCATTTTCACTTTTTCAGACGGGTCAGTTACACCACGTGATCTAGGGATTGCTAGGATATTTTGATAAGTGACGAGTAATCATACATGAGCTGAGTATGTAAACAAACCAACCAACGTGTGAGCAAGATTATCCTAGGTCACGTGATGGAGCTAAAAATACCTAATTGTTTAGTCATGAAAATTTGTGCCGGGGATCAAACTGACTTCAGCTCAACTGTCGACCGATTTTATTGCGCCAATAGGAAAACAGAGTAACCTACTGCACTAGACTATGACTAGATAGTTGAGTTGACACTCACACATACACACATTAGCTACACACTACACACTACATTCCTACTATCCTAGCGGTACCGGAGAACGAAATTTGTCCACGGTTTTACTTCTGTAATTCACCTTTTCATACCTATTGTTTCTCCATCATTCAGTCTGAATTATTCTCCTCCACCTTCTAAAATCTTCACGATAATATAATGCGTTATTGATAAATTAGATATTTTCAGTTCCATCACGTGACCTAGGAAATCTTGCTCACACGTTAGTTTGTTTACATGTTCTGCTTATGTATGACTATTTGTCATTTATCAAACTATCCTAGCAATCCCTAGATCACGTGGTGTAACTGACCCGTCTGAAAATACCTCATTGAGAATGTGAGATGCAGTACTAAAGTTATTGGCGTCTCCAGAAAAAAAAAAATGTGATATTGTGATATTGAAACCTCATATAAGCCATCTTGTAAAAGTTTGTATCTCGAACTTAGAAGAATACGTGCTCGAAGACCTTTCTCGAATGAGACATCAACTAAAACACTGATTTCAGGTTTTGTCCTGTCTCGGCTAGATTACTGTAACTCTCTTTTTGCTGGAATCACAAAGGATAAACATGACGGAGTGCAGAGAATGCAGAATAACGCAGCACGATTAATTGTGAAAAAGACAAAAGGGACCCAAGTGAAGCAATTTTAAGAACCCTTCATTGGCTGCCATTAAGAACAAGGATCGAAAATAAGATAGCACTGTTTTGCTAGAAATCTTTACACGGTAGGTCACCATCTTACCTATATGATTTACTGAAACCTTACAAACCATCTAGATCACTGCTGTCAGAAAATTCTGACTCATTTAAAGTGCCAAAAACCAAAACGAAGAAAT
>JAWQUT010000046.1:738270-766435 GCA_033807755.1 Ellobium chinense | reverse complement strand
GACTAGATAGTTGAGTTGACACTCACACATACACACATTAGCTACACACTACACACTACATTCCTACTATCCTAGCGGTACCGGAGAACGAAATTTGTCCACGGTTTTACTTCTGTAATTCACCTTTTCATACCTATTGTTTCTCCATCATTCAGTCTGAATTATTCTCCTCCACCTTATAAAATCTTCAAGATAGTAATGCTTTATTGGTTAATTGAGAATGTGAGATGCAGTATTAAAGTTATTGGCGTCTCCTGAAAAAAATTGTGATATTGTGATATTGAAACCTCATATAAGCCATCTTGTAAATAGTTTGTATCTCGAACTTAGAAGAATAATTGCCCTAAGACCTTTCTTGAATGAGACATCAACTAAAGCACTGATTTCAGCATTTGTCCCGGCTAGATTACTGTAACTCTCTTTTTGCTGGAATCAATGAGGATAAATTTGACCGAGTGCAGAGAATGCAGAATAACGCAGCAAGATTAATTGTGAAAAAGACAAAAGTGACCCAAGTGAAGCAATTTTAAGAACCCTTCATTGGCTGCCATTAAGAACAAGGATCGAAAATAAGATAGCACTGTTTTGCTACAAATCTTTACACGGTAGGTCACCATCTTACCTATATGATTTACTGAAACCTTACAAACCATCTAGATCACTGCTGTCAGAAAATTCTGACTCATTTAAAGTGCCAAAAACCAAAACGAAGAAATGTGGAGAGAGAAGTTTCTTATACACTGGTCCATTGATTTGGAACAATCTGCCTAAAAACATCCAATGCGCTCCCACTGTTGAAATGTTCAAACAAAAACATCTCTAAAAACCCACCTTTTTGTTAAATATTTTGGCATGTAGACTGAGTATGTCTGATAAAATGTGAATGGATTTTGTCAAGTGTTGTTGGAAGACTGTTTCGATTGATTATGTTGGAAAGCTGTGTTGTGTAATTACTGAAGATGTATATATTACATTGAACCTTTATGTGTTTTGCAGGAGTTAAACTATGTATCAGTTCTGTACAACGCTTAGAGCCTTTCATTGGGGAGTAGGCGCTATAAAAATGCTCTTATTATTTTTATTATAATATACGACAGCTTTTTTTCGCAAAGCGGCACTGCTTTGGTAATATTGTCGTTAGCTCACACGACATGGTTTTGGTTCGTATAAGTCTCTGTATTAGTATATAACGACTGGATCATTATCTTTACTGATGGACATCTGGGAATAGGACACTGAGGCAAACTATTGCAGCTCAAGTCTGAAGGAACTGAAAGTGGGTCTGTGGGATGGCGGTATTTTTTGGCCAAAGAGAATCAATCCTTATCGCTTCGTGCATGCTAGTTTTCACTCAAAGGAATAGAGGGGAGAAACAATTAAAGTAAACCCCCTTTATAAGATTTCTATGTCGTGAAAGTTACGCCTTGAATTTTCGTGGTTAAACATGGTATCGACAATGTAAAAGTGGAAACTCAGTTCCCATACTACGGTTACTCTGGAGGTAATTTCAGACGTTTATGTAAAATCTATCTTCGATTCCCTAGATTAGATCTTACTCGCAAGAAATATCGGTTCCATATCGTGACATCTAATTTAAGATGGAGATCTCTTTTCTCAGCAGCGATTTAGCTACTTTAGAAACCCTAGCATATGAAGTTTGGATACCCTCTTACCTACCCCATACCCTTCCCCTACTTTCCCTCTCGACTTAAGCAGCACTTATAAAGCTTTTGCTGAGAGCTACCTACCCTCCTCTCAACACACACACTCTCACCCACCCAGCCACTCACACACACACACACACACACACACACACACACACACACACACACACACACACAACTCTTTTGAGATATTTTGCAAAAGGCAGTTACCGGCCCTACTCGACAGTGATGGAATTCTTATCCAGGGATACAAGGCTGCCACTCCGAGTGATTTTTCACTACAGCTGGTGAAACTTAGTTTTTCTAGCGATCTACTGAAAATGCGAAAAACACTTGAAAATATACTTCAAAGTGCAAGTAAAAAAATATATATATTACTTTATCTTGTTCATTCATTGTGGTATAGTTGATCCACTTTTACTGGCAAATGATAATACCGAAAACTGATTGCCCTAATTAAAAAAAAAAAAAAGGGTATCAATCAGCTACTGAATTATAGCCTGAACTCAGTCTAACCTTAACCCAAAGCACAGAACCAGTCATTATCCATTTTTCAAGCCAGAAAATATAATAAATGCCATATATATATATATAGATAGACATTAGGTCGAGCTCTGGTGGCCTCTGTCCGGAGCTACTAAATGAATAAGGGTAACTTGTTCCCTTTTCTTACTGTTTCTTCGTTTCATACTTCTATTCATTTTTTCTGTCCCCCTGCACACCCAATGTATCAAATACAATGTTAGACTGTTTAGAAAGACTCTATCTAATGAAAACTAGTGAAAGTTGGCCTCAGAATCTAGTAAAATGGCAAAAAATCAGAATGACATCTCCACGGTAAGGGGCATAAATCACATCATCCTCTAGACGCGTCGGTTTTCAATAGCCTGCTAAGTGGGTCGGTAGTGAGGTTATAAACAGCATACAGTCCTTTTTGCGGAGATAAGGGAATTTCAACAGCCCCCAATAGAGTTTTGGCCGTAATGGAGAAAACAAATAATAGCGTTGGTGAGTGGCGGCGCAAAGAAAAGGCCCTCTTCATGTTCTAGTTATGCCAACGATTTGTGGTTTAGCGGTAAGAGATCTCTTGTCGACAGGAACTTATTTCAGCAGCCACAGCTTCGACAGCACCAGAAGTTGTTGACTGGCTGATGTTTACACAAAAGCACGTCCAATTTTCAAAAAAACTAATTCCACGAACGGCTCAAAATTTGTCAGACCGTTACTAATTAGCCAACTCTGACAAAACTTATTTCTGGTTTAAACAAAATGTAAATGTGAAATGTGATGTGATTGCGTCATCAAATATCGCTTTCGAAAGTAAGAAATGCATCAGCCAGTAAAGACCAACATAACAGTCCATTTTATCGGTCAGTCATATTCCTCTGACAAGGGAAAAGTAGAATGCGGAAGTAAAGATTGTCGGAATTCTGACCTGCTGTGCCCGAAGGACCGAGAACGTATAATAACAATGACTGGTCTATCAAAGTTCGTTGCTTGCACTTGTGTTTCTTTCGTTATATCTGATAGACCAGCCCGTCAAGACCTTACCTCTGCTCTGCTTGCCTCTTTCAAAGGTAAAAAGGCAATATGTCTTGAAAACATTGTCTAGACTGAATTAACCCAGTAAGACCCACTGTTCCATATTTGGCACATGAGTTTGGAGAATATATTTAATTATTATGATAAAAGGTAGTCCTCAAAGAACCAGCATCTATACTCGTATAATATGACCTCTGTGACCATAGGATCATAACTGTGTTTAAATTTTACAAGTTTGCCTCTAATACCGTATTCAACAAAGCCATGTGCACTCTTTTCTCAGTACACAGAAAAATACATTGTCTAACAGTATGTTCACTCTTTGGTCTTAGAGGGTTAAAGTGAAATAATATCTGTCTCCAGACGTACTGAAAAGTGAGAAACGGGAACCTCACGTTGAAAGTAGTTTTACGGAGCTAAGAATCGAGAGTAAATTAATTGGAGTACACTGCAGCCATTTGAGCCCTTTCAGTCATCAATGTCTTTCTCAGGGACATGAACGCATTTTCTTTGAGACCATTTTTTGCAGTCCTTTCACGGCTTTTTCAAAGGAAGCAAAGTCGGCACCATAATCTTGTATCACGCGTTCCCCAACACAGTAATGCTATTTCACAGACGCAACGCTCACGAACAGGCCAGTGCTCTAGACCAGACTCTCATTACTTTCAGAAATAACGCTCTCTAAATACTGTTTACTATCAGTCACAACGGGCACTGAATAGGACTTTAAGATTCTACAGCTGTCTGAAAGCTGAGCTGTTCAAAGTAGCAAAGTAGTAGAAAATCTGCCAAGTTGCAGATTTTTAATTTTTCGCTTAACTGGCAAATTTACTACTCAGGTATGAGTAGGAAAAGAGCACTGAGAAAAAGTAATTTTTATTAGTCTAGTCTCTACTCAGCGATGAGTACATGCAAACAGAGGGTCATTCATGTTAAGTGTAGGTCTATAATAACTACTAAGATACCGTGGCTCTTTTCGTCTATGCGGACAGTCCACGCTCTCTGTGTTCTGCATAATGTGCCATAATGACAAGCATTGTGATTTACTGTCCTCCTTTGCTCATGCAGTGCCTTTCATGACAGATTCTACCAATGTCAGATAGGCATAGTCTACGTGGCCTGCTGCAATATTTATTTGTATGCAAAAGAAACTGTAACTTTGTTGACCTGTTCCTTTTCCGTTTGTTTTCTGCATTGTTTTCTTAGTTCTTTGGTAGCTTTTATTCTCTTCCTCGAGTTTTGACAATCCTGATGTTTAGTGGAAACAAGGCAGAACATACGTAACCGCCACCTGCCCCTGCCGTCCCCCCGAAAATTGCGGTCGCAAATTATCGCAGATTTACGCGTGTTTGATGACTTGTTGCTATTTTGCAAATTTCCGCAAATTTAGGCATTTTCTGCAAATTGCGTGCAAATTTTGCTGATTTTGGCCAAATGATCCACTTTTTTTTTGCCAGTGTTGCAATAGTGCGTGAACAGAAATACAGAAAATGTATTTAATGTCTACATTTTTGCAACATTTCACCAGTAAACAATACGATGTGGTGGTAAATATAATAAAGTTACGAAGCTATTTTTGCCACAGTTTTGCAAATTTTGTTGCAAATTTTACCACTTTTTGCATGCAAATTTTGCAGTTCTTGGTGGAAATTTTGAGGGTTTGGAATGCAATTATCCGCAGGGACAGGTAATACAAAATTGCAGCATAACAACACAAAGTGCTACCGCTGTCTGTCAAATTTAGAGCAGAATCTCACATTGCTTTTTTTTTTTTTTAAATTAGATGTGGGTTACACAAAATGAAACTCTTTGTAAGTTTCATGCGTAATATTTGGTGCACGAATCGGCTGAGTGACATATGCTTCGTTCATGTCCACAGTAGAGATGCTTCTTGGCTGACATCATGAACCCACCAAAGCTCACCAAGACCCGATCGAAGCCCACCAAACCCCACGGAAGGTCATTAAACCCCACTGAAGGCCATCAAAACCCACCAAAGGTCACCAAAACTTTACCATTTAGACATCCCTCTTTGCTACTCATAAAGATGGCAACAAAAAAAAAACAAAAACAGTAATTTTAGCTGTGGGCAATACATTATTATTTCTACCTGTTCTTTTTTTTTTCTTCCATTAGCATTTTTACATTTGGCAAGGACCACAGTATTTTATCCAAGCCTTCAGTTTGTATATAAAAGGTTGAGTAAACGAAACTCTTGAACGAGAATCATTGGCGCTAATTTGTTTCGTGATTGGATTACTACATTTCTGCAAAGAGGACAAATTGGAAACTTAATCCAAGGGAGAAAATGTGAGGAACAGGTGGTCTGCACACATTGACCTAGACAAACAAACGGCTGGATAGATAAAAATGTGTCAGTGGGATACAGTGTGCCTCTCATTTAGTTTATTCGCTAACAGAAATGGAACCAGGAATCGTTAGTTTACAAATTAAGAATAATAAAGGAGGCAGCGTTGCTGTCTGGTTTGTGAGTCGTACCCAGAAACTGAAGACTGTCAAGCCTGAGATTTGTGTGTCTGACTCGCGGGTCGGGTGGTTTACATTGTAATGTTTTTGGGAAAGACACCTCACTTCCATTTTTCGGCTCGCTCTACTCAGGTGTAATTAAGTACCTAGTTTAGAGCTGGAAAGAACCAGGGCGCTGCACCGCTGGCAACTAGCAATGTTTTTGATGTGTATTTCATTAGGTAATAGTCTTTATTTACATGTCAGATGTGTGTTGTTCTATGTGTTTATATTATGAATGAGTTGTATAACATTGTATGACATTGTGAATCAATTTCCCTTCGGAGTAAATAAAAGTCGTATTTTCGAATTTATTCGTATTTTCGTAAACATCTCATCAAATTTTGAGCTCTAACCAATAAGCGATTTGACAGAAATTAGCACACCACTCGCTGATAATTTCTATATGTTCTTTTTCCCATCAGCTCAAAAGTGAGGTATTATAGTGTGCTTGACAGACGCTGTGAATGAATGTTGATGTGTGTGTGTGTGTGTGTGTGTGTGTGTCTGTCTGTCTGTGTGTCTGTGTTGTGTGTCTGTGTGTGGGTCTGTGTATGTGTGTGTGTGTGTGTGTGTGTGTGTGTGTGTGTGTGTGTGTGTGTGTGTGTGTGTGTGTGTGTNGTGTGTGTGTGTGTGTGTAAGTGTGTGTGTGTGCGTGTGTGTGTGTGTGTGTGTGTGTGTGTGTGCGCTCATGCGTGCGTGCATGCGTGTGTGAGTGGGTGGATGGGTGAGTGGGTGGGCATGTATAGTATCTCCGCTCAGGACTTGGAAGCACATTCTCTGTATACAGTCTATTATCAGAGGCTGGAATCCATGCTTTCCCTGGACCTGAGACTCCTGTTCCCTGTTCCCTGTGTATCTCTCTCTATATATAAGAGTGTGTGCATGTCTGTGCGTATAAACTTGTGTGCATGCGTGTGCAAATATGTGTGTGTGTGTGTGTGTGTGTGTGTGTGTGTGTGTGTGTGTGTGTGTGTGTGTGTGTGTGTGTGTGTGTGTGTGTGTGTGTGAGTGTGCACGTGTGCGCGTATCAAGATCTATCATTATCAACATTTTGTCTACAATGAGTCGCACATGTCTGACCTAAATGTCCAATGAAGGATTAAAAAAAAGTGAATTATATCTGATCTTATCTTATCTTAAAAAACCAGTTTGTTAATCCCACATATATAAACTTGGTACCGTGCACACTCTGAGCACAGCCCAGAGCCAGAGTATAGAAAAGATATCAGAAGATGATAATGAAAGGCATCAATCAAAACAGAGCAAACTTTTTGATGTTGCTTTTTGTACTTTTTTGTGAACGTCATTGAAGAATTCTTTCTTCAACATGCATGACAATATTATTTTTTACAAACCATTAAAAATACAACATAAATTGCAAGAGATTTTACAGGTTTTTCATAGAGTTTATAATGGTGTATCTTTATAGCTATCTATGATTTGCATTTTGCATGGTCCTATCAGTTGTTCGTAAAGATGTATAATTTTGAATGAGATATATGCTAATGCATGAGATTGCAGAACAGTTCCTCACGAGATGAATAATGCTGTATTCTGTGCTGCAACAACTTGGAATGAAAATCACAAATTGCACAGAAGCGTACGGACCTTTTTCTCATGTCACAACACGTGCACCTCTTGTGCATAATGGACGAAATCTTAAGAACACTCAACGTTCAATACAAAATGCGCCAAACTTCACAAGAGCAGCACTTTTTGTTCTTGCTGTTGTTGTTGTTGTTGTTGTTGTTGTTTATTTTGAAGAACGCGGTTTATGTGTTTGGGATGAAGATGGTTGAAGAGGGTGAAAATTACGACTTCTTTGTTTCTGTGAGGGGGGGGGGGGGGGGGGAAGGGAGAAAACGATTACCATGGATGACAGAACGCGCAGAATCAGAAATAGAATAATGATCTGCGCATGCCGACGCTAACTTTGAAAAACAACCAGAAACATAAGAACAAGGCCAAGCTGGAATACAGTGACCGTAGCCCTTGGCACACCATCTATATTAATAAAACGCTTCAGCTAAATTTGTGTCACAGATTTCTTGAGAACTAAGTAACGTAAAAACATGCGGTTTTCATCTAAATTCGTAGAAAAATACACAAAAGGTAACTATACACATCAGTCCTCTTTAATTGTTTTACCCTTTTAAAAAAAAAAGAATGTGTATAGCAACGAAATACAATCTCCGATAGATCTTTTCAATCCGACCGATTCGCCAATCGTCCAACTTTTTCACGGAGTCTAATGCATTCGTCTATGATACCTTTCGGTGCGCTAGGTATTCTTTCGCCGCTGGTGCGTTGGCTGCCTGCCCATTTGTCAAATGGGGTGTTAGTCTTGTTTATAATACAAAAAGAATGTAAATGATTGCAAATGGATAAATGAATATTTATTCAACTAGAAAACAGGTCAAATCCCCGTTTAAGAATTGGAACTATTGTTAAAGATTTAAATAAAATTCACGGCGCTGTGCATAATTTTACAGTATTTACACAAAAAGGCTTCCTTGGGGTAAACATTTTTTTTAAACGAACAAAAAAATGCAGTACACAAACCTCACGATAATACAATGTAGTAATAATCTTATTTCGTTACAATTTGTGCATCGTCTCCTATCATTTCTGTAGATGAAAATACTCGAAGATGCTGCATGTTTTAAAGACGTAGACTAGTACAGTCATATTTGAATTGAACAAATGAAAAGGATGTTCATATTTTCAAGAAAGTAGAAGATTTTTCAGGAAAATCTGTGATTGCCCGTCTGCTTCGTAGAATACCATGCATCACAGTTGAACTTGTTTAGAACTAGACCTAGATACTATGGGTTTTCCGTGTTTGTCTTGTTTTTCCCACCTTTCATTTTCTTATGAGGCTTCTGGACAAGCGCCATTCTTGTGGGGGTGGGTAATCCGTGGATAATTTTCGTAAACTAATAATAATATTAGTTATTAAACTCTAAATATAATTCAGTTTTTAGTTCAATTTCAAAGGAAACCAGTGATGTGCACGACTTGATGTTAAAACTCAAATCTCTTCCGATCGGTGTAATAGTCTTTTACCAGTTTTTTTTAAACTTTTATACACATACAAAGTTATTTTCCTCCGATTCAACCGTCTTTTCTAAAGCCATAAGTCAATAACAAATATGATCGTAACCAATGCTACATTTGTTTGGTTCCTACAACTTGATAAAATGGGAAGCCACACACCTTCCTTAGCAAAGGAAGTATCACTCTCTAGCGGGCCAAGATGGCTGCGACTAACGCGGAAGAGACAAGAAATAATACACTGATTTGCATGTGGTGTTTGCTATATTTTTATATCTTTGCTCATATATTAGCATACAGATCACCGACAATTCTTGCCATATCCTCCTCGGACACAAGGCCGTTGATATGATGATCAACTAACAAATTTGAAACCGTAGATGGTTGCCGCCATTTTGCCGAGCTTTTTCTTCCGTTTTTTGTACAAAGGGAGACATACAGTATATCTAACTACCCTCTAGTGGGTATTTACCCTTCCTCACTGGGACCGTAGAACACCGACTAAAAGCGTTTTCTTTGCTAAGAACTGCCAAGAGAATACAAGGATTTGCATTTTGTCTCATTGCAAGGACTATTCAAACCAATTTACTAAGTTATGTCATAGCAATAAGTAATGCTAGGCTATGATATGATCTATGACATTGTCTTTCTCAGTTTGGTTTCACGAATGGATTGAGAATTTCAGATTTGACAGTCATGGTGATGCCGTCTGTCAAGTTACTAATGGCACCCTGAAATCTCGACAGACCGAATTTTGAAAGAAGAAAGATGTATAGAGAGATAAAGATAAGACAAAAATAAAAGATAAAATCCACCTTCTCTTGCAACAAAGGAAAATATTTGCACAATGCCATACAATGTACGACATTTTCATTCATAGAATGTGATACAACAGTAAATATAATAAGTATTGCTATAACACTACTTACATATTAAAAAACAAAACGTATTACACAGTCATTGCTAGTCGTCGCAGTGCAGCGCCCTGGTTCCCTCCAGTGCCCTGATTCAAAAAAAAAGGCACTTATTTACACCTGAGTCAATTGGAGAAAGGGGAGCAATGTCTTCGCCTTGGGCATCACACCGTGAACCACCCAGCCGATGAATGGAGAGAGAGAGAGAGAGAGAGAGAGAGAGAGAGAGAGAGAGAGGGAGAGAGTGGAAAGGAGAAGAAGAAGAAAGAAAGAGGGAAATAAAAGACTGTTAGTTCGACACACACAAAAATTCACCTGCCATGTTGAGTACCTCATTGTTCTTTTATGTCTGTTCTCTGAAGTCAGTATTGCCACTCTAGTCATGTGCTTTTCTCACACAGCGACAGTGACTTTTCCCTATATTCCCTGCGCATGCTGGTAAAGCAAATTTAGTGGGAAAATCCAATAACTTTACTGCTAAAAGGAAGAAAGCAGACATTTAACCCACTTTACCTTACATCCCATGATTTTTTCGAACAATATCCCACAAGCAATTGTGTGGGTGAATGGGAAAACCCTTAACATTTTTCCCCCGGATATGAAAATTGAGTTATTGATAGAATATTAATCCCCATTCATTTTTAAGCATTTTGCACTTTATTTGAGGTCAATATCTTTATTAGTTCCAAAGTTGTGGACACATTTTTAAACTTACATTTGCCATAATTATATAGATTTTGAGAAAATTGAGACGAAAGTCTTTTTAACTACGCCTATGAGCGAACGGTGTTTCATTAAAGCACTAAAAAGACAACATTTAAAAATCATTTCCATTACTAAAATTTACATGACGTAAAATAGAATGGAATAAAGTATCTGATTCCTCAGAAAGTGTGGCCCAGGAAGTCGAAATTCGACTTTTCAAGGCCCTTAGCTCAAAATTACACCTTGGGAGATCCGACGGGTTTCTCCATACGGCCGCACATTTTTTTTCCCACAGTATAGGCTTTTTCACAAAGCCATTTTACCCTACGATCGAGGAAAATCCCTACAAGTGGCATAACTGTCTGAAGTCTCCTGGCCCGCGTCGTAAATCTTGATTGCCTGAGAGCAACGAAACACGTGTTTCTCGCAAATCACGCGAGATTGACACACAACTACTTGAAACGCTCATTTTTTTTTGTTGTTGTTGTTGCTTTTACTTCCAAGTTTCCAACAATTTCTGGGGTGGATTTAGAAAAAAAAAAAAAAGGTAATCGCTGAAGGCAGAACGCATCATCAACCTTTGGCCTAAGGCGGTGATGCTAAGCAATCATCCGCAAAAACTTTGGTTTAGAGACAGTGCCATATTGCTTCCTCGGCTGCCTGCTAGAGTGTCAGTGAAAAGGTCGCAAAATGGAGTCTCACTATATCCTTATCTGTATTGCCGTTTGTAGCGATTTTCCCTTAAGTTGGGAAAAAAATAGCTTTACAAAAGGTTTTCCCCTACGTAGGGGGAAATTTTTTTTCATAAGTCGTTGAGAAACTTCGTGAAATATAGGTTGCAGGAGCCAAAATGTAAAAACCTCTTTGAGCTATACAATAAAAATGTCTTCCTTGAACCACAAGAAGGTTCCAACATGGCTAAGACTAATCGGTAGGGCTGGAGCCATCACTGTGTGCAAGGTATATGCTGTATTAAGTGGAAGTCCATGAGTTAGATATTTCATAGTTTTAACTTAGATGAAAAGGGGTAAAACATTTGTATTGGATTTCTTTGGCTGATTATAAACCTGCTTAAGTGCTAAAGCCATTGGGAATCCATCCCTGCAATATTTTTTTTAAAACAAAGTCAGGGCTGTTGAAAACCAGTTTTGGGGTTTCAGGTTATACGATTATTTTAACACAATCTTTTGTTGTTGTTTTTATTTTCTCCCACGGGACATTCAGCGCTTCCGCACTTACAATGGTATCTCTTACAGTCGTAAAACATACATTAACTGCATCGGTGCTGACTGGACCTTTCATAGCATTCAGCATAAAGAGTTAACGTAATACTTACCCTAGTGAGAGATCCCATCGTTAAGATGGAAGCTATCGCTTGAGTGTAATAGTTTCGGAGTTTTGATTAATTAGGCTTCTGCAATCTATAAAGTAAAGTGAGTAATTTGCTTGTTTTTCTTCCTCTTCTTCTGTATTTTTTTTTTTAATAGTGATATTCTAGGAGTTTTGTTTCTAAAGTTGCAACATCGTCAGTAGGGAAATATAGGGAAAAAAATCACTCTCGTTTTAAGAGGAAAAGCACGTGATCATAGGGGCAACACTGGTCATTATTCTTTCTCTTACCTTCTTTTTCTCTTACTTAAAATCGTGTAGGTTATTCACAGCCAGGCTTACGCCTAAGCGCCACATTTGGCTTCTATTGAAGTTCCTTGGCGTTATTGCTTTGATTCATGGCGCTTGACACGTTTTTTGACACTCATCAATTCCAAGAGAAAACAGCGTGCATTTTCCATGGAAAACTTGAGCCTGGAGAATTCTGAATGCACAGTACACATTCAGACTGAAGTGAAACTTTGGTGCTTTTTCAGGTTTAATTAGGTTCCGTCACAAAATCTGATCTGGCATCTGCACGAATAGGAAGAAGAAACTACCTCGAGCCTGGAACCGGATAAAGTTAGTGGCGGTAGAAATCATGCTTTGAACTATGAGTGCCTTCACTGAAGTTAATAATAAAATATAATACAATAATAATAACAATAATAATGCGGTTTATAAGTTTCTTATCCAGTTCACGTGACTTCACACTATTATTATGCAGGCCTGATCACTCTAAAACTTTCTCAACTACCTGAAGAGCATAAAGTGCCGCTGCCATTTTCAGGTGCAGATCACTAGCATTCTGACAATATGTTCTACTGCCTATAGCTAGGTATCCATTTTACAGACGTCAAGACTGAGGAAAATATGAGTAAATTGCGTTCCCAAGGTATTTACAACATGCCCGTGGTCTGGGAATCGAACCCATGACTTTTAAATCGTGATTCATCCTGAAACCATTTGGCCACGCTGCTCCCCGGTCGATTAACAAATAGATCTAGACTAGATCTAAACTTTCGGTAGATTTAGATAGAAAAGTAATAATAAATTATAGCCTAACCTTGTTATTATAGTAGGTGAACTCTTAGGGAAACCCTTGACGTCATTCCAGCAGCTGAGCCAATCCTCGTGGCCTAACCTGAAAACAAAAATTGCATTAATCTCTAAACCGATATAAATTTATATATATATTAATATTCCTGTGAGTGTATGACGTCATTTCCGCAGGAATAGAAACGCTTTCGATCCCGTTCTTAATCTTTCGTGAAAATGACAGAGATTTTCAGAGAAAGACGCAAATGCCTTATCGTATGTGGAATTTTAACAGTGCTTACTTTAAAGATCTTGTGGGGAGCAAAGTGTGTGGACAGTTACACAGATTTAAGAGGTAAGATGCCGGCAGTTAAGTTCACCGCCTCGAATCAGCCAGCTAGACTAGGAGGAGAGACAATCTCATATTTGCCATGTCTTGAGAATGATGCTCGAAACTGCGAATGACGGAGTAGTCTAATGCCTATAGTTATTGGCAAACAAGCGGTTTCACTGGAAATTTGGGGTGAACTTTCAAATGAAACTCTTACCTGATGCTCCTTTCTTAATGGACATTAGGGTTAGGGACTCGCCTCGACTGAAGCTCGTATCTCGATGGGCAACAGGCTAATTGTTAGGGGTAGGAATAACAGGCATGAGAGTTTAGACTAAGTGTCTGAGTCTCGTTAATTTTTTTTTCCGAAAATAGAGCTGCACAGTATATGATATGAATCTGTGGCAGAGTTTCGTCAATGCGTTTAAATGAACTAGGTAGTAAGGATAAGAATAAGGCTAAGTATAACTTTATTTGTCCACAGAGGGAAATTTGTCTCGTTACAGTGTGCTTACAAAACATAAATATCTGTGCAAACACACACACTCCCTCGCTATCACACATACACACACATATACTTAAATACACACACACACACACACACACACACACACACACACACACACACACACACACAGACACACAAGCAACCACGAACACACACATATGTAATAATACATTCCTACACACACACACACACACACACACACATACACCCACACACACACACACACACACACACACACACACACACACACACACACACACACACACACACACACACACATAGTCTAGTAGAAGTTCAACATATAACAGGAGCGTTGGCTGACTTAGTTTGGTCACGTGGAAAGCTGTGTATCTTGTTTCATAATACATGTAGGTGAATCAGGTAGCAGAAGTTAAATTTCGGCCACATAATTCAAACAAAACCACTAAGTAAACGTCTTCGGGGTCTTAAATTAAGTGATGCTGTCTGAATTTGAAGCAATTCCTTTGGCTGATGCACATCTTCAGCTGTATAGTAATGAATTGAAGCCCAGAGGTCACTGCCTGAAAATGAGGGAAGGCCGTTCAAGAAAAGCTTTGTGTGGGAGTTTCTTGCATTTAACACCTGGCTGGCAACTTTCTACAGCTGTGAAAAGTGTGAAGCTTAATTATTAATATTCCTTGTTGGGAGTGGGGGAAAGGTAAAAGGAGTGGGGTGGGGNGAGGGGGGTGGGGTGGGGTGGGGTGAGGGAGAGAGAAAGGTGAAAGTAGAAACGGAGGTTCAGGTCACACCTTTCTTTCTTTCTTTCTTTCTTTCTTTCTTTCTTTCTTTCTTTCTTTCTATCTTCCTTTTTTCCTTGTCTTCTTTATTTTATTAGTTCTTTCGTTGTTGTTTTTTTTTCTTTCTTTCTTTCTTTCTTTCTTTCTTTCTTTCTTTCCTTCTTTCTTTCTTTCTTTCTTTCTTTCTTTCTTTCTTTCTTATGTATTACTTTTTTTTCAAGTTTGTATGGGCTTCAGTTACCAATATTTGCCCCGAGGTAGAATGTGGAAAAGAGATACAGTATTAATACAACAATAAAGCCTTATGGAAATACATAGTGGGCTTCAAAGGGACGTTTAAACATATGATTAAAACATAAACTCTGTATTGACAAATCTTTAAGGATAGTTTTGAAAGCAGAAAGGCCTTTTGTGATGAATAAGCCTGTCAATTTGTGATTTAAATTGTTTTGCCAAAGCCCTAATAAAAATCTTGAACTTTACCATAAACCATTTTCACGAATATAGCTAATGATAAATACAATCATTTAAACTGCACCAAGACCTCACCACCTTGACTTGTCTCCGAATGGGACCACCATGCATCAGGGGACCTCAAAGACAGCCAATTCAGTCAGCCAGCAAGACAGACAGACAGACTATTCTTTGAACTCGATGTGCTCGACAAAAACATTCTCGTATCGGTGGAAATGCTTGGTCCCCGAATTACTTTTTTTTTCCTTGGTATTATACGTGACTCACGAACTCGAACAGATCACAAAGCTCGGAATATGGCCTGTTCCTTTGCAAATCGAGTTCAAGAGGTCCTTCCATACATGAGTAGGAAAAAGGAAAATAGGAAACTATGACTTCTGTTTATTCCGTAGGGAAATTGTTTTACAATGCCATACAATATTCGTTCACGATATACTTAGACACAGAACAGTATACTCCATGCATAGAAATACACAATAGCACAAATGAAATACATAACAAACCATTGTTAGTCGCCGCGGTTCACAGTTCTGGTTGCCTCCAGCTTTAAAGTCAGAGACTCACTTCAACCTGAGTAAAATGAAGAAATTTAAAGAGTTCGGTGTCTTTACCAATGACATTGAAGTGCCAATCGTTCCACTAAGGAATCGAACACACAAACCCTAGACGTCTTCAGATTGTGAGAAGAGCTCACAAGCCGCTGCCTTTTACACGGACCACATTCAATTCTTACGCAGTCACGGCGATCCGGACACTGCAAGCCACAACTTTACCCATCAATACTTTCACTCTCCACTTTTCCGTTACATGAAGAATGGATTGGCTGAGCTGATATGTTAAACCCGCTTTCATTGGCTGATGCATCTTTTAAAGTGAGATATGACGACCAAATCACATACCATTTTGCGAAAACCAGAAAATAAGTTTCAAGGGAAGAGTAACAGAGATTTTTGCATATGCACACGACATTTGGTACCTCTACCTCCTATCAGCGCACGTAAATTCGGAGATGTGTCAGTTCCTCGTATTTTGCCAGATTTCCGGAGTTCTTCTCCGTCCCGGACTTTCAATATAGGCCCTAGGGAGAGTCCCATGATAACAAGGCACACGTAGACATTTAGATACTTGAAGTGCGAAAATATGACAGTACAAGACTAACACCCCATTTTACAAATGGGCAGGCAGGCAACGCACCAGCGGCGAAAGAATACCTATACCTAGCGCACCGAAAAGCATCATAGACGAATGCATTAGACTCCGTAAAAAGTTGGACGATTGGCGAATCGGGCGGATTGAAAAGATCTATCGGAGATTGTATTTCGTTGCTATACACAATCTTTTTTTTTTTTGAAAAAAAAGGTAAAAAAAATAAAGAGGATTGATGTGTATAGTTCCTTTTTGTGTATTTTTCTATGAATTTAAGTGAAAACCGCATGTTTTTACGTTACGTAGTTCTCAAGAAATCTGTGACACAAATTTGGCTGAAGCGTTTTAATAATATAGATGACTTCTTTCCAGGTCCATGAAATTCACAACAATCATGGGTAAATAGCCTATCTGACTATTAGTATTAATGTACCCAAAATTTCATTCCAGGTATATTTTCTTGAAACCAGCCAACAAGTCTAAATCATAAAAGTAGCCGAGAAGTAGTTAAAAGTAAGTAATTACATTTAAGTTATTCTACTTTCAAATCAAAAGTAATCTACTTGCAATTAATTGTTTCTTTTCCAAAAGCAATTTACTTGTATCTAGTTAGTTTTTAAAAACACTTTTAACAACCCTGATCACAGGACATTTTTGCTTAGAGCTTGGTTTAGGGTTAGGGTCTGGTTTAGAAAGCAGAAACACATGAGAGAGCTCCTATACAATTATAATCAATGTTTAGGGACTGTCATAAGTTTGCATTTCTTCCTTAACCCTTACCTTAACCCTGTGCCTGTGCCTAGCCCTAATTCAAACGCTAGGGATAGGTTTTTGGTTCCTTCGTGATCGTCTCATTAGTCTCAGACAACCAATGAGCAGCGTCTGGACGTCTTGTATTCATACTATGGGCGGAACTTAACGGTAGACATCTTTAAAATTGGAGATAAATCGGAAGATGTATTACCAGACTTGGCTCTTTTGGAGCCAAATACCAGATTTTGGCTCTTTTTGTGGTTTTAACAGACTTAGGGTCAAAATTAGCTACTTTCCTATATAATTTCTTGTCTCATGTAAAATCTTAATTCTCAGTAGACCCTTCCAGACATGGTTTGGATATTTTTTTGGCTCTCTTTTATATGCGATTTGGCCCCACTTGGAAACAAATTCTGGCAACCTTGATCGAAAGCTCATACCATGGCGACCTTCATTTGTGGCTTCAAATTTGCCTAGAGAATACAAAATCCTTTGGCACAAATTAATTCCTTTTACACCTGATCTCCGAGGGACAATTCCTTTCTTTCTTAAATTGGGGACAGAGAAGCTCCAACAAACGTAGCCCTAGATTCTGTATTTGCCTGTGAAATTTACGGGACTTCCGGGTTCAGCTTTCGTGCCTTTAGTTCAAGACAGTGTCGTGTGCAAAAACATAATCCTCTGGTCTTCAGATACGCCATGCCTTGATGAAGAGGCCGAGGAAAAACTGCCCAAGAATCACGTGATTTGGGATGGCAGAATAAATCTCGAAATGGAATGCGATAACGGCTATGACCTGCCTTTGAACGCTCCGCCCTTTGGGAGATTTACCTGTGAACCCGACGGGTCGCCATGGCAACCAGACTACATGCCAGATTGCAATGGTGTGGTGACAAAATTTAAATTTGGTTATCACCTCCACAGTTCAGTTGATAGTTTCCGGCTTGATGGCTTGATTTTGTCATTATGTTTTCAATGGGTTTATTTTTTCTTCTGTAAGCTGTTTGTTTGCTTATGATGTGGCATTTTTAGTTAGCCATATTTTTCTCACATGACATTGGCTACTGCTTTCATTAGAGTTATAGTCCGTTCAGAAACATTTGCCCCTCTAGTATATCTTCGGTTATTTGGCACAAGGTTTGTGAGTACTGATGACCTTATGCCAATATTTTTTTCCACTCGAAGATCGACGCCGTTATTGATTTCGCTTCTTTGTTTTATATAACAAATGACCAAGGTTCTCTGGCTAATATTTTTGATTTACTTACAGTAGCGAGGTCAGTCAATAATTACAGCTATGAGGATATTTCCAATCTTGCACGCTCATTCAACAACTTCTGAATACATGTGTATCGCACCAGGGATTAAGCATAAAGATTTTACCCTGTCCACCGAAGTGCACGATTTTCCTAAACCTCCCCTCGAAAGTGATGAAATCTTGTCTCACTTTTTGTGTCATGGTCGTGTTTTCATCTTAGTTTCTTTAGGTTATCCTGTTTACCTTCTGACCAATCAAGACGAAGAAGATATTAATTACTCTTCAGAATGTTGCTTCGCAGTTATACAAATATTTTTGTAGAGAAGCAAAACGTGGTCGTCGTTATCGGAAGATTTCTGACCCAAAAGCAAGAACACGACATGCACTTGGACTGCACAAACGGTCTTTATCTCGGTGGATTCAGGGCACCGAAACTCCAACCACAGGTTTGAAACAATGCATGAAAAAAAAGTTGACACTCTTGACAAGGATGTCACTCAGCGTGACATTCTCAAAATGCTCAGCACTAAAGAATTTGTTACCCCGAGGAAGCTTAAAAGCTGGCTAAAGGAGCACAATCAGATTGACATTAATTTCCAAAACATCTTTGTGGACAATAGTGAAGAGTGCTGGATTCACGTTTCGAAAACGTTCCAGTGGAAGAAACATAATTTGCGAGAAACCGCACTTATTATCTGCCAGATGCAAATATCTTCGTGAAATTTAAGAGCGCCGCAACGAAGGCTTTGATATTGTATATCTGGACGAAACTTGGATCAATGCACATCATACGTTTGAAAGAGAGTGACAGTCATGTGACGGAACACAGAAGATGGAATGTACCCAGCAGTAAAGGACATGCTGGCAGTAGGCAGAGGGGTCAAATAGAGGATGCAGAACTCGTATTCCAGTCCATTTCTACAGATAGCAGAGATTATCAAGAGATGAACAGTACAATTTTCCGAGACTGGATCGAGAAAGCCGTTATTCCGTCTTTAGATAGGTCCTCTTGTTTGGTAATGGATAACGCCTCTCATCACAGTGCTGTGCATTAGGAGGATAAGGTACCTACGTCATCAAGCAAAGAGGAGGAAATCAGATCGTGGCTGAAAAAGGAAGACATTCATTTTGATGACAGTCATTAATATTTTGAGGCCAGAATTACTTGCTCTTGTAAAACAAACAAACAAGAACAAAGTTTACCAGGTAGACAAGATTATCCACGCACATAGTCATACTTGTTTGAGGCTTCCACCCTATCACTCGCACCTCAACTCGATTGAACTCGTATGGGCAAAGGTGAAAGGAAAAGTTGCGATGGAAAACACAACAATCAAGTTGGCCGATATCAGAACCTTGACGCAGTCTGCTGTCTTAGAAATAAACAAAGAATATTGGGTCAGGTGCGAAGACCAATAGTTACGAGAGGAGGATGATTATTGGCAAAAAAAGCGGTTTGCATTTCATTCAGCCAAGGACTGTCGTAAATCTGCTGGACTCATCAGATTCTGAATGAGGTAAGCATATTCTTTGTAATCTTAAAGCATAAGCACGCAGGCCAGTTGTCTGTGAGTTTAGGGTCCTTAACAAATTTACATTGGTTTTAACAAAGAGTTTCTGAATAGTTGCGTAGGGGGTGCCCCCCCAGTCTGTTGCTTAAATGTATCCGCCTCTGGATTGCTGTAACCTTGAAAGTCGTGATAGATACTGTCAGTTCTAATTTTTGGGGCCTAAAAAATCATGGTCGGTTATGATTTGCTAAGCGCGAATAGGCAAATTAAAAACGGCGTATCCTGTAATAATCTAACGATGAAACATCTTAGGTCATCGGTCCACACACCTCACATGCAAATTTCCAAAAAACAACCCAAAAACCAATCAGACAGTTTTTGAGATATTGGACTGTAAAGAGGGGCAGATGTTTCTGAACGGACTATAGTTCATTGTTCCGTTTGATTTTCAGTGTGGTTGACTTCTTTTAAACTACAAGTTGTTAGAAAATAGGTTTTTGATACCTAATATATTCATTGTTATGTTCATTGATATAAATTCACTTATTTTGATACCCTAGTTTTCATTGTGAAAGTCATAGAAAGAGGATTTATTTTACTTACACTTACCCTAATGGTAAAGTTACCGATTTTAGTGAAACATGGCAGAAAGATTGGCGTTGGCATGAAGCATAGATTATGTCATTCCGGTGTGCATTGAAGGAAATAGAAAGGTCCAGAAGTCAAAAACATTTTTTACAAAAAAATTTCAACCACTTTTAGTCTAAGGGAAATAACTGCATAAATATTAATAAATTGTAGGCAATCATAGCATTTTCATCATTACTTCCCTTGGCGCTGAGGACTGTTTCGAAGCGTGATCCTCTAGTCATAATTTCTATTACTGTCCCATCCCTACGCGCTCGTCAACAAGAAAATGTAAGAGGGATCAAACGTCAATTTATCTTTCTGTAAAATATAGTAAAGAAACATGATCTACAGAATTAGATTATCAAAACTTAGTCCTTCAGACCTTTTTTTCTGTGCCCGTTCGAAGAACAAGGAAACTATAGTCTACTTGTTATTGCTGGATATAACGTAGTGAACAACAGACGCAGTAGTGAAGAGTGCGGGCCATATCGATCACAGGTCAAGAGATGTTTGAATACTATCAATGTGGAATAGATATTACAGGCTAATTCGTGAAACTTTTGAGGCTAGATTGAAACAGAGTTAAAAATGGTAGTGTATATCAATGATCCTTTAAGAATTTTATAGCGAAATTTCATTTTTCGTTTTCAGTGGTGGGACAGACATATACCAGTATAATAATGAATAGTTAGAGCTATATTTGTGTTATGATTTTCGCAATCTTCACCAGTCGCTAAGGTAATATTTCAGAAGCACGCACTTGCCAACAGTGTAATAACGAAACATTCAAAATGTAACGAAGAAATTAGTTTAATAAAATTTTCGATACAATACGTGGATCTTCTTCAGTATCAAAAGAAGAGAATGAATACAAAGAAAGGGACGGTGCATTCAAGAACAGTTTAAAAAGGTAAAAAAAAGTAGGAAGGAGGGTGTGAACACAGGTCAGAAAAAAGGAACCTGGAGGTGGCTGAGAATAGAATAAGAGTGTGAAAGGTGATCAGGTAATANGTGGGGGGGGAATGATTGTGAGTACGTTACTGAGCACCTCCGGGGGAAAAAAAATGTGGGGTAGGGGTGGGAAAACACCGTCGCTAAGGTATTATGATATTACTAATTTGTTTCTTCGTCAGTTGAAATGATACCCAGTGACCTGATCTTATACATAGCTGGGCTTATCAGCAGAGCATGCTGTACCAATCGTCTCACGGGTGGACGGCCGATAGTGTCGTTTGATCTCATCTCGTATGTTCTATTATCGTCATCATCATCATCATCATCATCATCATTTAAAACTGAGAAAAATTAAAAGCTCAACCTTAATTCAAGGAATTTATTAAAAATCTAGTAAAGAATTAGGACCGAAAATTACATCTAAACGTTTCGGCTCCAAGGCCTTTATCAATAGAATGAAACTATCGTCATCATCATCGCCATCACCATCATCGTTGTCATCAACTACAATCATTTGAAACAAAAATATACAAAAAACTTTAAAATGTCCATCCACACCAGCGAAGTTAAGAATTACAGACTTTGCAATTAATACTTAAAATACTCTGAATCGCAACATTATAAGATAAATACGAATTTTCGGATCAGGAGTCATCCATTTATCAAGTTACATAGACTACATATTGAAATAATGAATAAACATCATCACCGCCATTACCAGCATTTTGTGTACAATACCAGCATTTTGTGTACAAACACGGGGTAAAAAAATAAAGTCAAGAACGTCGGTAAGTGTAGGCAACACGATATAGGAATTTGATAATTCTATAATATTTTACCTGAGTTTTTGAGACATGTTAATGTCCTTTCGTCAGGAGAAAGTGGGGCTTACCTATAACGGGTAAGGTTGTAACGGGACCCCTGTTTAATCGGGCACAGTCGCAATCCCCGTTACCTTGATATTGTTAAAATAGCCCTGAAATAGAGACTCCGGAAGAACGAAACTCCCGCTATTACGGCATAACTGCCTCAACCCCTTACGAGTTTTTGCAGGTTTACGGTAGTTTGACGCCGAAATATCGGTGAAATCGTCTTGGGCACATGTTCACACGCATGATTTCAGCGACTGACAATGATTGTATGTAATATCAATAATACAAACTCTGCATGTTTATAGTTCATATATCGCTGATACCAATATTTCGCCTAGAAATAAAGCTGCGTTGGATTAATGATCGTTTTTATCAATGAACCTTTCACATCATCATCATCGTCATTTTCTTTGTCGTCAAGTCATCATGTTCAGCACCATTGTGATTACTTAATACAAATACTAGCTAGACTAGGCCGGAAAAATGTGGAATGCATGAGAAGGAAATGTGAGGCTCAATTAGCTAAATGCGAACATAATTACATCAATAGAACATGACGAAACGAAGAAGAGACAAAAAATACAGAGAAGAAATTGAAAACAACGCCATCTCACCACCATCGCCATTATCATCATGAACCGCAACTGTATCGTGGCCATAATTAATGACCCAAAGGCAACATCAGCATCATCAACAACAACATCAACATCATCCATATCTTTACTATTATCCTCATTATCATCACTCCAATCAGCGACTGCGGCTGCATGTTTTTTTGCAAAACTACCCACATCATTTGTGAACATGGTTAAATGTTGCACTGCCATGCACTATCAATCCTGATAAATTAGAATAAATTTTACTACTTTTTTTTTTTCTTGGACCAAAATGCAAGACCAAAGTTCAAAGCGATGTTTTTATTTTATCACGAAAAGTTCAGTTCAGTTCACATTATTGTAAGCATATTATGCCAATGCATAATTCAACAAAATGATTAAATATTAGCAAGTTAAACTTTTGAACTGCTTTTCGTATATTTTCTATGGCACTTCAGTCTTTCCATTAAAAGAGTCTACATTTTCACTTAAATAGTTTTCACAACTCCGCTGTCATCCATTTTCATTTACTCACTGCTACTAAATGCTCACTCTTTCCATCTGTCTTTTTCTCATCATCATTATTTTAGTCATCCATACATTTTCCCGTTCGTCTCATCCTAGGGAGTGCAAGAGATTCGGTCTCGGCAACTGCAGGGACGTGAACGCCTCCCTTCACTGCCAGGGCCGTGGACTGAGTCAGGAGCTAATCAAGGAACCCAGACTTCATGTCAAATCCCATGTAAGAACCTTTTTGCGCTGCCAACATTTTCACGCGTTGCTTTACCTCTCCCGTTTTATGTCGTCGCTTGGATGCAATTCTCCGATAAACGCCATCTTCACCGAAGTGTCGGGTTTGGTGTCATTTTTCTCATTTTCACACAAGTGTGAGTTCTGAAGTCCTCTCTTTACCGCGGTCCAGGTTGCTCACGCCAGGCTTACTCGCATGGGATTTGCTCAGCCCAATGTCTACTAAACCACGTGATCCCGTAATCTGTAATTAAATTACGTCATATCTAGACAATTACATCGTCAAAACGCGCTACATTCTGACTATCAAGGGAGATTACCCACACCCAAGGCGTTATTATAGGTTACAGACTTGTAATAGGACTGGACCCTTTTTTCCTCTATGAGCATTATTAACATTTTGAGCTGCCCTCTGAACCCAAAGTTTTAGCTTTCACTCAGACCCATACCAGATTGAAGCTCATTGTGTGGCCCAAATTTTAAGACTTACCCAACCCTAGCAAGCCCATTGAAATTTTGAGCTTGGTTGCTATTTGTAAACAGACCCTACATTTTTCACTGGTCAATGCCAAACCCCTCCTCTTCCGCCTGAGCACACCCTTGACCTGGCAGTTCCAGCCCAGGGCTAAATAGTGCCTGGTAAAATAAAGTAAAATGGACACAGATTCCCATGATATCAAAATTTCCCTCCCTGGAGCCCTTATTACTGGAAACAGGGCATGCCAAAAGAGGGAAAAGGAGAGATGAAATTTTAATATACCCCCTAAGTTGTACGACCCAAAAGTGAAAGTACAATTACAGGCCTGTAACCTTATAAAATGCACACCAACAGGCAATAGTTTAGTTTGTAACTACTCGCCACGACAGACCACAGTAGAGCCATTGGGAGTGCCCGAGTTTCCTAAAGTGAGGAGCCCCGCAATGAGTGTTTCGGTCTAAACCTGGGCTAGGATCAGTCCATCAAACGGAAACACTGACGAGGATTCCCCATGTCTGTCAAATAACGTCCCGTTTGTTATGTTAAAACCACAGATCTCTAACGTTGATAGTTTCGTGGTGCGATGGGGAATTGTAATGTATTTCTTTCTTTAATTCACCGACAGAAGCACATATCGGAATATTACAGGCACTTGTAAAGAGACTGCACGAAACAGACCTTTCTTAATGAGCTAGGGTGATCACGTGATTCTCGAGCTATTTTTGGGGAGGAGATATTAGTAACTTCCGGTTTACCTTGTTTCAATATAATGGAAGAGAGAAATCTTCATCCAATAGTGAAATTACGCAACACAAGTTCGGGGAAGAGAAATATTATCAAAGAATTGCTCTATTGCCATGCCCTATGTCCTGAAACACTCATAAATTGATGTTAATAAGTTTAGCTCCACTCGGTAAAAACTTTCTGGAAAGAAATTCATTTGCACCATGTGGCTGCGATTCCTATGTTGCCAGTTTGCCCTGTTTCATATCAATTCACCTGAAACAGTTTTCTGGGGTGCCTACTCATATTGGCACTTTACAGACACTTGAAAGCTTCATCGTAAGCAATATTGTGTAACGTAAGGTCATTGCATCGATCAGAGCTAGCCTCGCATCGCGAAGCACAACAGTTTCTAGCCATGTGTACTGGTCACCGGAAGTGAATCTGACACCGTGCCTGCTCATGAATATTCCATGAGAAAGGTCTATGTCACAACTAAGAAGGCCGGCGCTTTTTGCCGATATGACCCAGTGTCGAATCTTTGCACCAAACAGTGTCAGTGACAAAAACCGATGAGTTGTTTTTTTTTTTTAACTTTAGCTCGGTGGGTTCGAACTCAACAGACTAAACTATAATATAGCACATTACCCTACATTTACTGAATGAAACTCTTCCCTCTTTCCCCCATCCCAATTCCTTCCTTGTGCGTTACCCCACATTTTACTAAATGAAACTCTTCCCTCTTTCCCCCCATCCCAATTCCTTCCTTGTGCGTTACCCTACATTTACTAAATGAAACTCTTCCCTCTTTCCCCCATCCCAATTCCTTCCTTGTGCGTTACCCTACATTTACTAAATGACACTCTTCCCTCTTTCCCCAATCCCAATTCCTTCCTTATGCGTTACCCTACATTTACTAAATGACACTCTTCCCTCTTTCCCCCATCCCAATTCCTTTCTTGTGCGTTACCCTACATTTACTAAATGACACTCTTCCCTCTTTCCCCAATCCCAATTCCTTCCTTATGCGTTACCCTACATTTACTAAGTGAAACTCTTCCCTCTTTCCCCCATCCCAATTCCTTCCTTGTGCGTTCTAAAGCGGAAAGAAATCACTTTCCGATAAAAGTTTGCTGGGTGGACTTAACGAATAATAACGTGCGGCGAGATCCATCTAAACAATGAAAAGCGAAAACGCATTGCCCAATCTGAATCAGTAGGCATATCCGAAAATGATAAATGCTCTTACAGTCACGAAACAACAGATAAAATACAAATGAATAATACTTTTTTCACTTGACCAGCGAAGGTATCTTAGCGTCTCTCGGTACTGGGGAAAAAGAGGGTAACCAAACGCATGCTATCGTTCTTGTGGCAAAATCACCGTGATCAAACCTATTAAGAAATTTGGTCTCATCATACCAACTTGGCAACTGTTCTTTGCAAACTTCACAGGTTTAGCTGGCCAGTCGGTGACATGCAGGCGCAGCGAGCCGCAGTAATTAATTAAAAATATGGAACATGGCGGTGGGAGGTGGGAGTGGGTCCAAAGCTTTGATTTACGACACAAACCGATTTAAAAAAGTACCTCAAAGTCACCTGGACTTACAAAACCTGAAGAGATATCACCTTTGGGTCAAAAGGAACTTGCATACAAAATTCCACGCAACTTTTAGGTTTTAGGAGAAATGACCGCGGAATGACTTCTCAAAAAATGAACGAATTTTTTTTTCTTTTGATGATAAATATAAATACAGTAAAAAAACAACCTTCCCAGGCATTAGCTGAATGCAGTTTAACTATAGATAGATAGATAGATAGATAGATAGATAGATAGATAGATAGATAGATAGATAGAAAGATAGATAGATAGATGGACGGACGGACGGACGGACGGACAGACGGACGGACGGGTGGATGGATGGATAGATGGATGGATGAATGGATGGATGAATGACTGGATGAGTGGATGGATGAATGACTGGATGAGTGGATGGATGGATGGATGGATGGATGGGTGGATGGATGGACGGATGGATGGATGGATGGATGGATGGATGGATGGATGGATGAATGAATGAATGGATGGATGGGTAGATGGATGGATGGATGGAAGGAGATGGATGGATGAATAGATATATGGATGGATGGATGGACAGACGAACAAACCAGTGGATATTTTTTGACGATAGATATATATATAAAAACAACCTCCCCAGGTCTTCGTTGAACTCAAGTTTAGTTACAGCAGAGTCACGCCTTGGCAGAAGTACATTTCCGTTGCCAAGCATCTCGCCTTCCAAGTTCTCAAAGATGTATACAGCGAGGGACTGGCCACGAGTGCCTTCCATAGACTGCTGGCGGACTGTGACAAGTCAACTGTCGGTGTGCTTCGCGCTGGCATGGATGTTTCTTGTCGTGAGTAAACTAGCTGTCCAGGCATTATTATGAGCAGTTAGTTCTATATTTAGCTACGTCTCACTATAGAATAAACAGCGCAGGGCTGATCCCTTGTGTAGGAAAGTAAAATCGGCTCGAGATTTTTTCAAAGCTCGGATGGCAAAGATTGATCCTCGTTCGATCGTTGTCAAACTCGAGTTTGTCCTCCACCGGAGCTCTCTGGATCGCTGTATTATATAGTGGCCCTATGGACGAAGGATCGCGGTTTGAGCTGACATCGTACACGTCTGGTAAAGCGCACACAGAACTCCTCTTCTCTCTCCCCTCATCTTTAACCCATTAAAACAATCCTTTCCTTTCCCCTCATGAGAGGGATACGCGGTTATGCAGAGAGGGCATTGTTTTCGTCCCAGTTTCCCAGAGTATTCTCATAAACTATGAAATTATCTTCACCGATTCCAATGCAAACACTCCGCGCACATCCTTCCAGCATATTCCCGTCTATAATTTTACAATAATAGCTTCACAATAGGCAACTGTTTATGAAGATGCTGTGATAATGAATTTTCCGTTGGTAACTTTTGTTACGTGAGGTACGATTAGATATTAGTTGGTACAGATAGCGACTCCAAAGATGGGAAGTAAGGATGGATTCTTAGTTCAATCTTCAAAACTCGAATCGATTATTCTAGCCGGAGGAAAAGATCTGCTCGGCTTGATCTTTAGAGTCGAGCTGCCCAGCTTTAAGAATAAGGGAATAGGCCTACACTATTTTTCCAACTCTAGATTATAGCGCGATCACAAAACTGCGCATTGCTCTTTTCGAATTCAGTAAATTTTGAAAGCAAACATGTCGTACGTATGTCCTAAATACATTTTTTGTAGGCAATGATTTTAAGAAAACATTATCTCAGAATGAGTTGTTACTTCACAACCAGGTTTCAAATATATATATATTTCTTTGTACTCTTCAATGTATATATTATTTTTATGCATGTAAGACATAAATGCGTGTATGTAGACTATAGGGGCATTTTATTTTTCTAAGTTTCATTATCATTACATGTATTTCACTTTGAGAGACAGCAATTCCCTTAGTTCTTACTTCAAAATAAATTATTCTTGACACACACATTTTGAATAACATTCTGTTACATGCATTAATTCGTCTCTCTCTCTCTCTCTCTCTCTCTCTCTCTCTCTCTCTCT
>JAWQUT010000046.1:707387-730059 GCA_033807755.1 Ellobium chinense | reverse complement strand
ATTCATGACCTGGAGAACACACTCTATTGCTGGTATTAATGATACTATGTGCGTGTGTAAATCTTCCCAATGTATTCACTCTTGAGCAGAGAAAAAGGATGGCGTAAAGAAGAAAAATACAAAAATAACAATTCTAAGACAAGAAATTCATTGCATCCATATCGGACAAACATGAACATATTTACAAATCATGTAAACAAATGCATAGATAATAACACCCTGATAAATGCTGAAATTTTTCAGTCACTTGTCTACTTTTTGCACCCACCTAAGAAGGGGAACAAACTATAATCCCTCAACCACAGGAGCTCGTGGCTTGTTGATCCAAATCAAATCAAATCAAATGTGTTTATTCCCACTGTAAAAGGTTTACAAAACAATGGGTAACACAGCTACCGTCCGACGGACGCAATCTTACTTGCAGACATACATTACATCATCATCACTCCCACACACACACATCCAAGAAAAAATGTCATTCTAAACAGTATATATAAGTTAGCAAACAGGTAGACAATTTCTAGATTGCTGGGACGCTCTTCTTTAATGATTTTTGGCGTCTTTACGAAATCTAGTACTAGTACTGCTTGTACACGAATTGGATAATGTATGTCAGTATACATGATTTTAAATGGCTGTTCGAGGTGGAGACCTTATACAGAAGAACACTTTTAAATGAAAATGAATGTATGGTTTTTTTTCATCTCTATAATTATGTAAATAGACACTTTAAAGAGTTAAATTCTATTGTATACTGGTAGGCCCGACCAATAGAATCCCCCGCTGTAAAGGGGTAGTTATCCAAATAAATTATTATTATTATTTTACAAAACATTTTGCATATTATATATACCCAAATGGGCTCTGTGCCCTAGATTAAATAAATCTCACATAATAAATATCTTGCTGAGCTCTCTGAGCAGTGATTTTTTATTAATACATGGTATATGTTACATTTGTAAAATGTGTGAGTTAACATAATTTAACATATAAATTATGATATGTGGATTTCAATGGTGAAAAGCCACCATAGGAAACTTAACTTAATCTTTCAAATGAACAGACCAGTTGCACTGAGAAATGATAAATTCCTCATGTGTCTTAGCTACTGGGGTAAGGTGAGAAGATAGGAGAGGTTAACAGAATTTTAGAAAATCTACAGAAGGAGCAAAAACTAGGTGCAATGTCACATACATAAATTATGTTCGTTCTCTCCCCACCCTCTCCACCCACTCCCACCCCTGTTTACCAGTATGTCCATAAAAAATATGGTGTACTGTAACAATGCATTTCTTAGCCCTGATCAAATGGAAATTATAAGTTAGCAGAGAAACCGTAAGTGGAATGTTATGACCAGAAATATAGTCTTTTTGGGAAAAAAAAAACCACTGCAATTTCAAGACGCTGCTCCTTTAGGACACATCTGGCAAGTGAACCATCAAGGAACAGATATTGTCCCTTCTGTAGATTTTTTTATTCTGGGGGGAGACTCACTTCTTTATTGTGCAAATAATTTGAAAAAGAAACAAATGTAGATATATATGCGCCGTGGCAAGACTTCAACCTCAACAGTGTAGTCTGCACATCAGAGATCACCACTATAATGGTTAATAAATGCACTTCAGATCAGACTTGTCTCAGTCAATCAACCTAGACTGTGAGCTTAAATTTTTCACAGATCTGGTTTACGTGAGACAGAATAAATCAGTTCTGTGACAGAAATTAAATATCACCAAAGGTGTATTATATTACATGTACACAGTACAAATCATGAGAATCATTGATGAGAACTGTCAGTATTTAAACAAATCTGACTGCTTAACCCTTTTATTACCAGCCCGGGCACTCTTAGCTTTATTCTGAACATCACAGTAAGAGACACAACTCGGTCAAAATCAACACAAACATTACCAAACTGAAAAAAAAACAACAAATTGCTTATGATTATTGAGGTGTTAAGCTAATAAGGCAGTAAAATTCCTGGCTGATTAATGGTGAGCTAACCAGGTACTGGACGGTTAAGAAACGCAACGATTCCTTCAATTTTGTTCATATTAAATACATATTGTTATATCCAGGGGGTTGATCTATGCCATGTCTTATTTTGGGACTAATGAAATGTTTCAAAATGGCACTACATGAAGTTTTCTTAACTCCAGATGAGTTTTGAACAGCAAGACAAGGTCTCCCAACCACCTTAACAAATACAGTCAACTTAATTGCAATTCCTCAGGAAACATGAATTGAAGCATCTCAGTGATGTTGAGATTTAAAAGTAGCTGTCATTAGCCAGTGACTTTTACCTTTAATTATATAACTATTGCATTTGGTCACATGGGCAATGGTGATATTAAGCAAAGCCGCCATTATCCAAATTGTAATTATGCGGAGTTGACCGTAGTTGCATCATGAGACATAATAAACCTTCATATCTGAAAGTACTTCATACTAAACTATATTTACACAAGTTGATCATGAAATAATGAAAACCTGAAGCATAAACAAAATAGGCAAAAAAAAAAACAACTGCTCAGACAGATGGTATGGGCATGTCTGAAGGCAATGCACCTTCATGGTGGTAGAAGCTACACTTGACTCCTCTTAATCGCACTCTTTGCTTATTCTGAACATCACAGTAAGAGACACAGATGGTATGGGCATGTCTGATGGCAATGCACCTTCATGGTGGTAGAAGCTACACTTGACTCCTCTTAATCGCACTCTTTGCTTATTCTGAACATCACAGTAAGAGACACAGATGGTATGGGCATGTCTGAAGGCAATGCACCTTCATGGTGGTAGAAGCTACACTTGACTCCTCTTAATCGCAACTCTTTGGGAGCATGGAAGAAATTTGTGAATAAAAGAAGTTGCAATTATCCAATGACTTTTACATAAAAATACATTTTATGATGCAGAAAATATTGTGAATAAGTCGAAGGTATGACTGTCTAGACCGCAAGAGTAAATCAAATGTATATAAATTTTAATGCAAGGAAAAGTACATTCATTCCTCTTCCAGATCAGACTCATTTCATTCAAATTATATGTCATTCTCAAGTTTTAAATTATCACACAAATTATGAACAAACAAGCTTGTGTGATAACATCCCTGACGCAGGTACTAACAATGAACTTCTATGGCATAACGGTAGTAATGATATCATGCTTATAACAGGTTTGCTGTCTCAAGACAGATCAGCATAAATATATACACAGAGAAGCCTCGATGTTAGGTACTCATTTAATATGACTTTGTATGCCTTGTTATTAACCCTTGTGGTGCTATGAGAGAATTAATTCTATTGCCCGCTCGCTATGAGTGAATGCAGCAATGGAATAAGTTTGCATCTTCTTGCTGAGCACTGGGTGCAGCGGTTGAATTTTTGCAGCTGATCAGCTAACAGACAACACGTGTTATGGTCATTATCCATAACAGTGGCCACACAGCCAGCGAGAGGCTGGACCAGAGGGCATCTTGCTCTATAAGAGTTAAGTATTAATATTCATGCATGAGTTCATTTTTGTTCTATCATTTCATTAAACAAGTGAAACTCAGAATTAATTATAGCTCAGTACTAAGTAAACTATGGCATATTCTAAATGGAATCAATCCAATATAATGTTATCTGGCTCTGGACAACAGAGGTGTCAGAAAACTGAAAGAATCATGAGACCAATTCTTGTCACTGATGTGGGGTAATAGCCCCTAATAGTCATGAACAAGTCAAGCTGTTTACACATGTACTCTGTTCCTGGCTATGAATCTTATCCTTCCTCATAAGCACACTGTGTTCTATGTCATGAGGTTACTTTAACTTCCTGATTCTTAACGGTGATAATGGAAGGATTTAGCAATGTGTAAATAATTCCTTATGCTTGTATGACGTTGAACAGCAGCAGTGCCCTTGACAAGAGCTTGGCTACATATATCCAGTTTTCATGAAATGTCAACATTTAAACTTCCCGAGCTGTACACGATGATTTTTTCATGTGTGAATGAACGTACAGAGTGGTACTACAGGGCTGCCGATAATAAAAATCTGGTATATCTTAGCACCAAAATAGTCAAACTGACAATCCTCCTTTAGTACTTATAGAAAAGCACACTATATAATGTTCGATAATGTCCACATAATGCGGAGTAGTACTAGTAACTAGAATTTGTCTTTACCATCAGATGTAGTAATGAGCCCCTTGAAAAATGATATTGAAAGATTCCATGTTACAAGATACTGATCACTGGTTAAATAGGAATCATATGTACGTATTATTAATGCACAGATTTCTCATCATTGCATGCCAAGGTAGATAACATGCTCTCTCAGTTTCCCAAATTGTCTTGTGATATGATTTTTGTGGCATTCAAAATATTGTTAAATTTTCATTTCAATTTCAATATACTCCAATTTAACTTTGATATTTAGAACACATGCATTATAATCTTAATATTAAGTACTCATTTATTGAGTGTATCTTGTTATTACGTACAAATTTCACTTGCACCGGTTCATTATTATTCTATTATTTATTCATTATTCAGGTGGACCAAGATATTAAGTATATCTCAGGAGTAAGTATTTTAATTAATATTTCTTCTTCTATGCCCTGAGGGCAAAGCCTACTTTATAGAGAGATTCTACTGTAAGGAGAAGAGGCTTCTAAACCTTGTCATGAAATTATTCTTATTTTATTGTCATTATTATTATTTTTTTTATATTTTATTATTCATGTGGACCTTGCAGCAGTCCAAAATAAGTAGAATTCTTCCATGCACTGAGGACATACTTATAAATTAGTGTTAAACTAGTTTGATTACAATTATCCCTGAGATTGATATGGCATAGTTTACAGCTGAAATGTCACTGTGTTGAAAGTGTCATAATAAGAGATTCAGAGAAGCATGTTGTGCATGATAGCAAAATATCAAGCTGTGTATCTGCATCAAAATGCCACTCCTAAAAAAATCATAACCTGGGCCAACTGCTTCAATGCTTTAGAAAATGTTAACCTGGCTCTAAGTAAACAAAGAGATGAAATCTAAAGGAAAAGAAGATATAAGATTATAGTTATGTAAAACTCTTGAAATCGGCAAAAACATGTCTTAAGCAAACATGGAAAGAGTGTGACAGCATGCTTGAGGTGTGAAAAACTTTCAAAATTTCATTATTCACACCTATGCTGATTAACTCACACCTCATGAAATTCAAATACACCTGCTGAGTTCACAGCTCACCAACATTATTAACAGTTATTTTACATAATGCTGGTTCACTGTTTAGGTAATCCCATCTGTTTACCCCAATAGAGAGGATTAAGATTTCATCTCGCCACCCTGAAAAAAAACTGTCATTAAGTTCATCATTACTTTTAGCACTGTGTGACAAACAGTCCATTCCGAAGGTCTTAGGAACAGAAACAAGGTTCTGATGTCAGCTCTTACTTGGCTTCATATATTGAACTAATCACATAATAAATTTTCTACTAACTTGACTCTCTGACTTCTGATCACTGCGCTACTGACACTTTTGAAATTCAATGAGATTTCTTATAAAACAGGTTAACATAAAAGTTCTATGGATCTGAGAACAACATTACAATCATTTTAAATTTATCACATTAGGCCGACACATCTGAACCACAGTCAGCAGACATCTTGTCACTTTCAAACAATTTAGAGTGACCTCCCTTTATCAATAAAGACTGATTTCCGGAGTGGCCCCATGCTTTTGAAAAGAGCATGAAGCAAATCATACTAGACATACTGGATGGTATCAGTTTGTTATTCGGCGGGCTATTTGCAGGAATTTTTAGTACCATACGAGAATGTGGGGAAAATGCCAGTCTGAAGGACAGTCCTAGAGGATAGGCATCTCTGGGTAACATCATCTTGTTATAAGGCACATTAGATTATATTTTTCAACTGGTTTTCAGAGAGTTCTGATCCAGGATTGACACAAAAGCCTAAAGAATAAATTCCAGGACTTTTTTCCATATTTCCAGGTGGTCTAACATGATTTCCATGCTAAAACTTTGATTTAAACCATCCTATGTAAGTTATTCGCCATTTAACATTCCCTCACTCTAAATGAAACACATGAAATGTAGTCCTGAAAGAAAATACAAACTTCAAGTTTAATTCTGAAAATTTCCATGACTTTTGCTGATTCCAGTATTATTCAGATGTGGAAATGACAATGACAATTTTTCATCATTATTTCAGATTTTCTAGATCTGTAACAACCTGTGACCACCAGCAGCATAGTGTTGTGCTGCATTTGTGCCTCTTTGGTTGAAGTACTGTGTGTGCAAAAAGCCATGATCTTGGTGTCTTGCCCTTAAAACTTGCACAACATCGTTCATGGAACAATTGTAAATTATCAGCATTTTACCGCAAACAAACTGCATCAACATAACAAATATTTGATACTGGCAAGAAGTTTTGGATCATTTATAAGGTCTATCCAGTGTTTCCAAGATTGAGAATAATAAGTCATGTGCCAAAGGAAATATATCGCCATAACTAATCAGTAATGTACCATTTTGCATAATGGTGTGTAATCTTTCATATCAAATTCAAAGCATAATGCATCAGAATCACACACCAAGGCATGTTCAAGACAGACAAGTTTAAGATTCCAATTCTTTTTTTAACAGTTTAATGGAACATGCCCTGATGTGTATTACTACTGCTGCTCAATGTGGATCTGAAATTGAAGATTGCGCATCAATATGCAAAACGGTGCATTAATTAGTCTGATCCATTTCCCTTGGCACGCAAACATGACTGATGTTGCAGAGACCTCATTACCCAACCTGTTAACAAAAATTTCATGGAGACATGTATGTCAAAAAGTTCAGACACCGATCACAGCATGCCCTCGAAATTCTGCTCGTAAAGATCCGGGTAAGATTTCTGGAACTGCTTCAGACGCTGCTTCTTCTCTTTCAGCGAGATGCTGATGTCATCCAATACTGCATTCATTAAGTCAATGAGAGATTCCTCTGTGCAGTCCTTAGACTGCCGTTCAAACTCCTCCTTTGAGACCCTGTTACAAAAACTGGACTCTGCAAGGGACAAGTGAGCAGTTCATGAAATGAGAATATTTCCTTTTCAATGGAATATAGATGCTGACACCCATTGTATATTATATTCCATAAACTAGGTCAATTCCAAATTTTTGTTCCATTTTTTTACAGCATTTTATGCCCGTGCTAGTTACAATATTTGAATTCATGTGCAAAATCATTTAACACTTTGTCTATTACAATACCGTGTCCCAATTTTGTTTACCACAGTGTACCAGTGTTTCTAACCTATGACTAAGCTATACAATTAATAGATATCATAAGGAGGCTTTAGGACTGAAAGGATAACTGACTTAATGAGACTGTAGTAAATATGAAGTAATTTTATAATCAATATAAAATCAGGTCTCCTCATGCCAATGAAATGGAAACATGATCCCGTTTAATCCAAAGTCCAATATATGAATTACACTACTATCTCACCATAGATGACAGGTTAATAACAGTGAGACACACAAGGGTATTTGATAAGTAATCATTGGTGAACCAATTTTGCTTAGTCTTAAAGAACAGCTTAGCCCGTCAGCTACGTTTGACGTACATGTCCTTCCCCTTTGTTACAAGCAGCTCTTAGACATACTGATACATCTTGGAAGTATTGTTCCAGTGTCTGTAATAATTATGTCCACTTATACTGTATTTCCTATGTACTGAGTTCTTCCTATGCATAGACTAATGACCATACATGGTAATTTGGTGACATCTGCATCTGAAAAACGTGATGTAGCGAATGGGTGAACATTAGGCAGTTTTAAACTTTGCACTGAAAATTAGTAAATATTTTATATTAGGATCCAAACTCACTTAAATGCTACGTCTGAAGCGTGGGCCTAATTTCACTCCATGACATGGTGTCTTCAAATGTTCCCAAAGATAAAATTGAGATGTACTTGGCAAAACACTGCTAAAAGTTTACACCCTGCTATTTTCATTACTATTGTGTAAATATAGAAGACTCCTGTTATTTAGAAATGAAGTAACAGAATCTAGATGATCTTCAAAGAAAGAAAGCCCTGTCTAGCAAGTGTTGCGCCCTGTCACTTTCTAATACTCTATCAGGGCTGGCACTCCCCTTAGTGGCGGGCAGAGATTCTAAATGTGAACAACACTTTAAACTTGTAGGAAGACACAAGGAGTACTGGTAAATTCAATTCAAACCGAATAATAAAAATCAGTCATACACCACTTTTAAATACCGCCACCAATTTCCCCTCGCTACCATGAAACAAACAAACAAATGAACAACAAATAACATGAACAAAATTTGTGAAGATAGCTCACCACATCCTAACATAGGTTTCCCTGTCTTCAGCTGGTAAAGCTTGACGGCCACCTTCTGTCGCACATGTCGGGGTATTGTAAATGCTTTATCCACATTGTTCATTAAGAACTGAACCAGTTTCTGGGCCACATTGGAGGCCAACAGCTTGTGATGGAATATACAGTCAGTGAGAAGAGCAAGCACTGTCACTTCATTAGATTCCTGCATGTTGTCAGAAACACAGAGAACAAACATGATTTCAGAAAAACAAAAATAGCTAGTGTGCATGCAGGTACATATCTTAGCTATTTGTAATGATATGAAACTTAGCCCATAGCCTCCCATTTGTACAAGGGATGATGTTTCTTCAGAACGTGTTCTTTAAATTTGATTTGTGATTTGAATCGTGAAACATATGCATCATCTTACAATGTGCTGCCATGCTTTTGTTAGCCGTTTCATGCCAAGTCACAATCAGAGTGCACCTTTCTTGCTGCTTTCTTATTCTTTTTGACACTAGCTAACCTAGTTCAGGCGCTCACATATTAATTACAGTAAACTAAACAAACACAATGTTTTCTATAATTGTGTCCACAGTGCAAGAAACTTGACTAGAGGAAAGAAACGGTTGGACCAGCACAATTTGGACAAAGAGGAGAATTTGAAGAAAAATGGTAGCAGGAAGAGTTTTGACTGAAAGTTTTAAAGGTAAAAATCTTAGAGAAGATATGCACAACCAGGTATTAAAGTGATTACATAATGTGACATGATGCTGATATTAGAGCCCAATATGACTATCTCCATGCTACTGTTATGATGAGCTTTCTTACTCTGTGAATTTTTAATAAGTTCAGACATTATTTTGCAAAAGATTGGGAGAGGGAGGTTAACAATAGAGGTTGCAACAATTAGAAGGAATACTAGTCATAAAGCATAAATATTCATGCAAGTCTGATACGCTTAATTAATGCAGCAGCGATTCCTGGCTACATCACATCTAAAAAAAAGTTATCAACAAACATTAAACAAACTTTTCTAATTTCACAGGGATGGCAGCAACTGACAGAAAATGTACAGACACACTTCAAAACTGAAGTTGTTTCATAATTTTTTCTATTATTAGATTTGCTACGTTTTGTTGTTTTTTTTTGTGTGTTTAAAGTTTGGGTTTTCTGCAAACTTTTGGGATCCTGCCATCTGTATTCAAAAAAATTTTAACCAAAAACTGACCACAGGATCAAGCCGTAGAGTTGTGTCAGCAGCGAGTGACCGCATGAATTTGAGAAGTCTGTACAGTTCTTCTCTTGCTGTCACAGGCAACAAAATCATATAAAGTTGCAGGGCAGAGAGGGCTGAAAAAAAATTGAAATGATGATCAAATTAAGCAGTGACCTTGTCACCGTGTAATTCTCTCTGTTTTCAAAATACAGTATTTGTCTGGTGTTTGTCTAATTTTGTTTCATTCTTGTGCAAGTCCTTTATGCCAACTGACACTTAATCTAAATCTGCACATTACATATGATCTGACACGGAGATGAGAAGTGATGAGGTGATTATATACAAGCTTTTCCCCCATAGATCTACAAAAAAATGATGGGAAAAGGAAAGAGCACAAGCGGACAGAGGCCTCTGATGCAAAACGTAAAGACCGGTTATGAGAAAGGGTTGAAAATAACAAATTAAACATGTTTTATATGGATGACTCCTAAGGTAAAGTACAACACACATCACTGTACTATAAAAATTATTACTGTCTATAACAGTGAATATCTCTGAATAACTTAAACTGCCAATAACTCAGAATTAGGTTCAAGTCCATGTAATCATAAGAAGTATCACACTGAGCAGGTTTCTGACTGTCCTCGCAGTCCAAATGGGAAGAATGGGTGAGGAAATTCATCTTTCCAGAGGAGTGATCTGTCACATGGGGGGAGTTCTTAAATCATTGCTTCATTATGCTAACACAAGCCCTTGGGAGAATCCCATGATACTGCTTTTAAATTATGCATAAACCGAATTCTTAAAGTAAAGCCTACTTAAGCTGCCACAACTGGCACCACGTACATCTACCACGTACTTCCTTCATGATAATATCTAGAGACTGTTCTGAGTTTGCTTTTCTTCTTCAAGTCAGTCAAGTCTATACTTGACTCAGCGCCTAATCCTGAACCAAAGTCTAGGTGTGAGTGTCCTTATACATTTCCTACAAAATTAGCAAAGATTCTGAGGTCAACAAGAATGTAGTGCAATCCCGTCTACAAAAATGCAATCCCGTACTGATGTTCATGAACAGTTGGAAAAGCAAAGACACAGAGGAGGCAGTAGTAATGCCAACCATTGTCCATCTGGTCAGCCAGGATGAGGTTTAGAATAGCCATGTGAAGCTCCAGGTATTTCTGTGGCAACAGGGTGTCCTCTAAACTGGTAAAATGCTTCACTATGATGTCTTTGGCCCACAGTTTGGCTTCCAGACCTCTGCGTTTGAACACTGGCTCACTCAGCAGATTCAGACCTGAATGTAGACAATTCTATTAATTTTACCAGCGAGCTAAGAATCAAATATTACCTCCTCTAATGTAGCATTCAAATGCTTCTATGAACACATAACAGAAGGAACATGTGTGAATCCTGTTGTATACTAGGAGTGTCCAACCACTGGCCAACACACCAATGAAATATGGCCCACAAAGTTGTCTGAGATTATAAAGTATTTTATTTATGTTATTTTTTTTAAAAACACAGAATTACAAGGAACTAAGACACACTTTGATGTAGAATGAAGTAACAAGACAGAAAAATCCATGTATGAACATGCATGGCGGTATCAAAGGAACATGGGTAAAATCTAGTGTAAGACATTGGTGCCACTGCAAATAATAGTTGCTCTAGGACCATCACTCTTAATGGAGAAAAATGCACTTTCCAACACTCTGTTGTGCCATTTTGATTAGAAGTGTCTATGCATTTGGGATAGTGAACAACACATCACGTTTTCTGCATTTCAACCAGTGGTAAATGCCATGTCTTCCCTAAGACCTTGACACGCACGTCAAAAGTAATTTTCTGTTGTCCAGTACCTTTTCTCTCTGAAAATTATCCATGGTGCATACTGAGACAATATGGTGAAGTAAACGCATCATTCTATTACCGCATGTGTGTGTAATATGATGCAATAAACAGAGCTGGAGTGACCGGGAACTGCCCTTGTGTCTAGAGTTATTCTCCTTCCACGAACATCAGCTGCTTGTGGCAAAAATGATGACATCACCGAAGTTCTAGCAACTACAGACAACTCTGTCTGACAATGTATTATTCAGCTTTCAATTAAGGTTTTGGTCATCCAAATTCAAAAGTAAAGTTTCACTGTGTAAGCCAAGTAAAGTATTCTGCATTTTTATTGCCTCATCATTTTTGTTTAACACAGCTACTATTTACAGTGGAATTAACAGATTCATAACAACATCTATCACCCATCTGCAAAGCACTGGTTAGACAGCTTGGCCATGCAGGTAGAACGTATTTAACATAAGCTTATGGCTGCCATGCGCGCAGTGGGTGTATGAATTCAGAATTTGTAGAATGTAACCCTGTAGGTTGTCTGGGGCAGGCAGAGGCATTATATCATGTTGACAGACACCCAAAGGACTGTTTTATTGGAAAAAACATTGTATCATATCATTTAACATGGTCTGTAGGACGATGCAACTTTCCTCAAAGTTAAATCTGGCCTAAGTCTGAGTTTGGTCATTGTCAGGATTCCTAGAAATTCCTGGAAATTATTTATCCAGAATATCCCTGATTTCATAATGATCCTGACAGAATTTTTTTATGGTCTCTGATACTAAGTCTACTGCAAAGAACAAAAAAGGAGGAATTTGTCATTCCTTTATTTTACTTGGAGCTTTGAGAAATCTGTCCTAAGCCCGCCCCCACTCCTCCCCCGTGGCACAAAGCCCTTCAAGAAGAACATGCACACTGTGTCACATTCTTGCTTACATAAGGTGCCACAAAATGTTACAATATTTTTCCATGAAAATAATGTAATTAAGACTACAACCCTTCATAGCACAAAAGTTATCCCATATCTGAAAATTTTTCATTCCATTTGATGCATAGGACAGGAAGTCCTGGTGAAATTATGATAGGCCAGTCTAAATGTTTTTTTTTCTTTTAATGACATCTGGCCATTTTTGCTGATTCCGAGTATCTTAAAACCTGAAACAGACGATAGCAATATCCTATGATTTTTTTCCCACATTTTTAATGTTTTCAGACAGCAGGTCCATGAGTAATAACCCTAGTAGTGTGAGGCTGCTCAGGCTCAGTCTCCCAAGGGTTGCGTGGCCATTGGTATGGATAATGACCACTGGAGGTGTTTTCTGACACTGAGCTGCAAAATTCTGTCAATGCGTTCAGCACTCTGCAAGGAGATGTGTAGATATTCTAATACTGCTCTCGAACAATGCGGGTAAACAATAGAACATATTCTATCACTGCATCAGGAGGGTTAAATTGCTTCATCCCTGATTGCTGGGAAACCTGCAATATGTGAGATGAGTGATATCAGGCTACAGAGTTGACTGTAATGGATGCCCAACCTTTCGGGAGAAACTCTATACACTCCATAGCAGTTTGGAGCAGAGGATCAGAGGGAGTGTCCATTCTGCTTGGGGTGACAGGGAGATGCCAACTACGGGCCACGATATTGGAGATAATGATGTGGTCACGCTGTTGTTGGTGCCGACTGCGCTTGTCTTCGCTGAGGATGCCGTCAAGGAAGGTCAGTTCCACATGAGTGAGGAGCTGTGTGAGGGCCACTTCTTTCCAGGTTTCTTCCACTTCTGCCAGAAAATAAATAGTAAATAACATAAATGTAATCAACAAAAGTAAAAAAAATTGTGGCTGGATTAGTTTGTGTGTTTGTCTGGTATACAAATCCACTTTGCTTCAGTAAGTGTCTCAATTAATGTAATGGCAAGGAAGGAAACGTGTGAGATGTAGTCCTGGCCCTCTGGGGCTGCAGAGGAATTAAAGAGGCAATTCTGTGCTTGAGCCAAGAGAATGAGAAAAATCAGTCATACAAAGGGCAAAAAGCAGGGCAAGCCTTGTTTTCATTGGTGGACAAAAATAGTAAGCAGTGATCCATGCTTGCCAGTCAAGTGCACAATATCACAGCCTCTAAAACCCAGAGTTGCCAAGTTGGTGTTATGAGTACAAGTTCCTTGATAGGTGTGATAGGAATAATTTTTCTGTGGGAAGGGCAATATAAATGCATGTAGATATCAGTGGAGTTTTGTTTCACAATCTATATTAATAAAACACTTCTGCAAAATTTGAGTCACAGATTTCTTGAGAACTACGTGACGTAAAAACATGCGGTTTTCACTTAAATTCGTAGATAAATACAGAAAAGGTAACCATACACATCAGTCCTCTTTATTTTTTTAACCCTTTTTTAAAAAAAGAATGTGTATAGCAATGAAATACAATCTCCAATAGATCTTTTCAATCAGCCCGATTCGCCAATCGTCAGCAAAGCCGGTGCCGTGGTCCAACTTTTTCATAATGCATTCTTCTGTGATGCCTTTCGGTGCGCTAAGTATTCTTTCCCGCTGGTGCGTTGCCTGCCTGCTCATTTGTAAAATGGGGAGTTCCTCTTGTACTGCATAAATGTTTTGTGGCAAAAGATTGTAGCTTTCAAATTCACTGAACAAAAATGTGTATTTTACATTTTCATTTCACAACCTATGGTGTACATTAATGTCCTATTCTTTGGTCCAAGCAGTGTTTGGATGTAATCTAAGCCCCAGTAATATCATTCCCATGTCACAGTCAAAGTACCCTAGTGTCTTATTTCCTATGCAATGAACTATTCCTACATACAGAGGTGCAGTATAGCTGTAATGGGTGTTAATACGATGTAAAATTCTAATTAAATTCAAGCAAATCTATGCACAGTCTAATGCACTCACGGTAGTTTGGTGACATTAGCACTTGAAAAAACACGATATAATAAAAGATTAGTGGCATTCCTCAGATTATGTGTTGACATAAGAATTAATTAATTGTGCTGGAATAAATAAAAAATACATTCAATGGCAGCATTATCTATCTGAAAAGTCACTTGATTAGCATTTGGTTTCATGTCCAGATATCACAAGACTAGTGCTGGTCCAAAATATTTTGCAAGCACATATATAATAGTTGACTTAGATCATACATAAACTTAAAGACATTTGGAAATATGCTTCACATGAAATACAGTCGAGTTCACTTAACTCAAATTCGATGGGACCGCTCCAATTAGTTTGAGTAATCAGAATTCGACTCATAATTTCCAAGGTGAATCAACTGTATGTGAGTGAGCGAGAACACTGGGGAGGTCACGAGGGCAGCGCCTTGTCACTGTGCATTGGGCCAGATGAGTTAATGTACACACTGCTGCCAAGATGCTTGATTATCGATCGATTTTTCAGCACTGCAGAGCCCTCGAGCATTCTCTTCCCCCCACTGTCTTATCAGCGGTGGTGTAATACACACGCCCTACTTAATGTGCTGCGGCTAGTGGCACTCACAGTATCCAGTTTTATTGCCTCTCTCTATCCGCGGCACCTTCTTGTTTGTTTTTCAAGCCGTCGTTTTTGTTTGGCACAACGCAGGGAGGACACCAGTAGGTGATTTTGCTTCTGTGACAGTGCTGGGCAGTTCGAGTAATCAGAAATAGGCGTTAATTACTTCTTGTTATGCAAAGGTAATTAATACACTCAAACAAGGAAAAAAAACAAAGTCTTCTTTTTCTTTCGACTAATAAGAAATTTGAGGTATCTGATTTCAACACACATGGACTTGACTGTAGTGGGCTGTAGATATTATAGTCAGTGTCTTCGAAGGTACTGTATTATGCGGCTAAGCAAGAAAATTAACAGAACAAACCTTCAGATGTTAATTTCTTGATTGGCCTTCCAGGAGTGACAGTAAATTCATGGCAGGTATTTTGAACACTTGAGCTTGCTCCATCCTCTTTGTTCTGAGTATTGTGTACATGGAGTTCTTGAAGTGGTCTTGATAAGGCATCAGTTTCCGGTGTGTGTGGTTCTTCTTCAGGTTCAAATCTCTCTGACAGTCTGATGAATAGTACGATTTATAGAAAAAGGAAAATTACACAATAGCAATAGTTCAAAAGATAAAAGGAGAAAAGCATCATTGCAAATCATCCAATATCTAATTTACCAAAAATCTAAACATACTGCAGTTAATTAAAATGAGACTTAAGTTACTATCTGACTAATCAAATTATTGGTACGACATGAAAACGTATTTGTGTGTACTGTCACTGGGTGAAAAAATGTTTTTGACTTAAGCACCATTCTGGCCAAGATATAGATGTCTGAAGTGACACAACACAAGTAATTCACTTGCAATGGAAAAAATTCTGAAGAACAATTTTTCAGTACAAAAATTCTCATATCTACCATACAAAAGGTCAAATTCATCTACAAAAGATTAAAATTATATTATTCTCATGTTCTGCAACAAGAATTCGATACTGGATGTCCCAATTACCTTTAGAGCCTGATATCTCAATTCCTTCTCCAGCAACATAAGCCCAGTTTTGACTGGCAGCAAGACAAATAGACTATTACAGTACAGGTGAAATATTTGCTTGTTGACAGAATGAAATGAAAATTTGTGAGGGAAAGAGAAACAGTGAGGAGAAGAAAGGAAGCAAGAGAGAGAGAGAGGAAGAGACAAAGGGAGGAAGGAAGAAAACACAGTGAGAGGCGAGGAGATAAAACAGAATGAACAAAGGAACAAGAGAGAAAGAGAGAATGAGAGGGAGAATGAGGATATTCAGGAACTGACGATCACATGATCCCTTATATTTCAGGAACGAAATTTTCATAGAAATTTTCTTTTTTTTACATAGTTATAACATAGAAAGACAATACACACTACCTCAATTTTTCTGAGCACTGGGTTAAATTCTGACCACTGCTACTTTCTTCATCATCCACAAAATCGGTAGGGACATTTTCATTGGGTGAGTGCTCTCCAACAAACTGATAAAGTTTACTGCTACTGTCCTCAAAGGTGGATGCTTTATCTGTGCCAGGCTTGTCTATGGCAGACTGAAACACTTTGTGGTGCATAAGCATTTGGCAAACCTAAACAATGGAAAAGCATAGATATGGAAATGAGAATAACGCTTTTCATAGAAGAAACTTTTAGTTCAAGCACATGGAATGATACTATAGATCTTCTATATTAAAGGTAGACGGGAGTGTGGCACATTATTTTTGGTGCTAAGAAACATGAAACCGCTGTCTATTATTTTATATCCATTTAGGTAAAATTATACAGTGTTTCTCTTTATGTCTTTTGTTTTATAATATTTGGGACATGAAACTGAAAAAGGAGAGTGGCAGGTATTCATTAAAATTAATTATAGGAATTAAATCTGTATGAAGAGTCATTCTCCCTGAAATCTTGTTGCCTTGGCAGGTGGCTGCATTCTACAGGTGGTCATCAAACTAGGTTTGACAAAGAACCCTCCTGAAGAATTTTAATTCAATCTTCCCACTAATTTCTTGAATTGAAATGAGAAGACTGTCAGTTTACCTTCACAGATTTCTCTCTGGATAAATCTGCAGAAAACGTATCCGTGTCATTCAGCAAAAAGTGGAGGACAACATCAACAGCATCTGTCCCAGTGAAGCACGAATCAATATGCCTCATCTTGTATCTTCTACGTTTAAGTTCAACTTTTGCCTTGAGGTGCTCAATCAAATCATTCCAAATTTTTGTGGCCTTGAAAGGTCCTGAAAAGATGGTTATTTATGACATATTGAGGGCATCTTTTACAAGCAAGTGACATACAAAAATTTCCAGGGAGGATTCCTAATAAGCCTAATAGTATACTACCTCAGCTGAGACTTGCTCCATCATGTCTCAACAGACATTAGAATTAGGAACTCTGTCTCAGTGATGCTGATTATGGTAGGGAACTGTCTCAATGGTCTTTAGGGACTTTAGTCTTTTTTTAAGGGTTAGGGATGGAATTTCATATGAGTCATGAGACTCATAACTCATGCACCTGTTTCAACAGAATTAGCGTTAGGGACTCGCCTCGACTGATGGCCCTGTCTCACTGGGCATTAGACGAATAAGATTAAGAGTCTAGGTTGGGTTAGGGTTAAGGCAAAAAAGGTTGGGTTAGAACTAGATCTAGCTAGAAATTATGGATCTACTCTACTACCTACTAGGCTTTGGATTGTATTAATACTAATAAAATAGGCATGAATTCTGGTTACGGGTGTGACTGTGAGTCTCATTCAGAATTCCTTCCAAGGTTAAGATTAGATTAGTCAGTAGTCTAGTGTATTTAAACACTGCCACTGACTTGTTATTGAAGGTGCATTCAGAAACCCTTCCACTTTCTAGGCAAAAGATGAGGCCAAGGCATTCTCAATCTCACATTCTCAGTACACTGAGTACAGTATTAATTTTGGGATAATCACAGAATAGGACCGATCTTGTGGCTAAACCAATGACTAAATGAACTGCATCTATGCAAGAGCGGTCCTGTCCCAGGAGATAGCCTTAATTTTGTACAGAGATACATTTTGTCATATACTATTAAACTCTTCATAATATTTAAACTTACTAAACCCTTACCACTACTTTTAATTAGACTGGTTGGCCTAGACTAGTTAGACTAAGCCAACCAGGTTCGTAGGTAGAACTAAATCTAGACTAACTAGACTAGACTAGTAGTAGACCAGTGTCACTAGTCTGGAGTAGTCGGTAGAGGTCGACTTGTCTACTACTACTACTGAAATCTTCTAAAGATTGAACCAGCCGGTAACTGTCAAACTCACACTACCACGTTTAAATTTACGACATACCACATGGCCCTTTGGATTTTCTGTATGGAATTGCCCTTTCAAATTGACCTGGCAGCGGTGACTGCACCTCGGAAGGTTCGCTGGAACTCGCCATTCCTTCGTTTTGTTTTGAAACACCCTCGCCGGAAGTAGATGAGGAGCCAGCTGAGGCCGGATTGCCAGAATTTTTTCCCCGAGCGGGAGCCAAATCGTTTATAGTAGGCCAAAAGCCTGCCAAATCAGGTATGGAGAAGGCCGACTGGGGATGTGGCGAACTGGAGGCTCGTCATTAAGTACAGGGTCGGATAAAATTTAGCTCAGAACATAAATTATAATTGATTTCCCAAAATACAAAGACCAGGCCAAACCCAGAGATCCGTTTTTATCCTTCATATTTAGCATTTCTGCTGTCTTCTAGTTTCTAGCTTTCAGCTATGCTCATAAAACAACCATAGATCTAAATACGTAAAGCTGAAGGAATTCAGATACGCTACTATCACAGTGTTTGAAGTTCTCACATTACAGACTAAGGCTCCTAGCTAATGGTAACAATGGTAATAATTTGTTCTGACAAGTTTACCTAGGTTTTGTACATAAGATAGACCAATATTTACCTGGGGTCCTGTGAAGCCAAAAAGCAGCCAAAGGACCCATTCCTCATAACGACATCCCCTTCTACAAAGACAATCTCCACTTCAAAGACAGATTTCTATGTCTTCAAGAAACTATAGGCATAGATGAAGTAAGATGTCATTAATTTGCGTAAGGGCGATCAACACCATTGGTGCCTACATGTGAGCAGTCGGGAAGTGTGTTAGGGTCACGTGTGAACACTAGGCTCGCACGTAGGGACTAGGGAACAATATTCAGGCATGGGTGCTGTGAAGTTGGCGTCAGTGTGGTGACGTCGTAGCACGTTCAGACTTGCAAGCTGAGAGACCCTGGGTTCGATTATCAGTAGGGGCATGAAATGTTCTAGTGTTAGATTTCCTCGGCCTATCTTCTCAAAATTGATCCTTCGAAGTAATGTGGTAACCTTCCTTGTGGCACACTTCCCTAGATAATTTGGCCTATGTAATTTTTAAACAGCAGTAGTATAAATGACAAGGAAGAAAGCGAAACAATGAAAGTACAATATCTGCTATGGATGTCGCTAATGACGATTAAATTGCACACGATTCTCAACTTTTCCATTTTAAATTTTCCAGGTTTGCTCAAATCCATTTCATTTGTTCTCTGATCTTTAGTTTCAAATTATCCACTTCAACCCTCCCCATAAAAAAAGGTATTCAAGTTAATCATATTCTGTTATAGCAGCTGCACATTTACATTCTTTTTTTCATCGATACTCAGCTTTTGTGGCACAATCACCAGTATTCACTAGGCTTAATAGTAATATCGGTTCTAAATGTACAAAGTATAGTGCGGTGACAAGAACATTCCCGTGGTTTTTTTTGTGATTACAGCAATACAAGCCACCTAGATAAATCTCTTCAGAAGACACAAAGGAAACAGGGTTTTTGGTGCCAGTCTGAGATTTGTGTGAGATGGATTCCAGCGGGGTTATTTCAAGATCAAAAGGTAAATTTTCCCCGATTTTTATTAATTGTGGTTGGAAATCATCTGGGACTGCTGAAACTTTCGAAAAAATAATATCTCGTTAACAAATGTGCAAAACTTTGACTAGCACAAATTTTTGCTTCAATTTATTTGCACTTGTGCCTCTTTTAAAATGCAGTGTGATTGTGGGAGATGGTGATGTAGCGCCGACACCGAATGAAAGTTGATAATATGAAGTTTAAGTACTCTCTTCGATTTTGACCTTTCGCACATCTTTCTTTCCATCTTTTCTGTCTTTTCAATTTTCTTTTCGTTTCTTTTTCAGATTTTTCTTTTAATTTGATGTATATTGATTATGTATACATTATGAAAATGATTGGCAAAATGCCTAATAAAGAGATTGAACACTTTCTGTTAATAAAGTGCTCTTTTCGGGCATGCTAATAAGGAAAGCTTTTCTGCAAATCTCAGATTGTTGCCGTCGAGTGCTGCATCATGAATAACAAACAATTCAGAATAACTGAGATAGCTGTGGGTTTGGAAAAAAAAATCAAACATACAACAAAGCGATGAACTTTGAGCGCACCTTTGCAAGTCGCAGGTCCCTATTTTCTTCTCTCGGCCTTATAAATGAAATGTATTATTTAACGAATTCTACTATGCTGCTGTATGATCTGAACATTGTTAGTTACAAGGTTCTTGTACCGAGACGACGCTTTTTCCTAATGCCGACCAGTCCCAGTCCTCTTCTCTTATCAGGTGCTGTCCGGGCTAAACTCATTAGGAAATTCTATCCTAAGTTATAGCTCTGAATTGTTTTATAGCCAAGAAATGGTGCATTCTATATCTATGTCTTTTGGTTGCAGGAGCCAAACTGTAAAAGTCTCTTTGAGCCATTTACTGTTTTTCTTGTCTCGGATCACATGAACGTTCCGACATGGTCAACGCTAGTCCGCAGGGGCCTGGTGCCATCATTGTGCTTAGACTACTGTTTACAGTGGGGGGTCCTTCTTCATTTAGAGTTTTCACAAATTTTAATTTACATGAAAAGATGTTAAAAAATCTGGCCTTCTTTTGCAGAGTACAGGCCCGCACAACTGAAATCCGCTGAAGCCTTTGGGAAACACTACTTGCAACAATTCTTTGTTTAAAACAAATTCAGGACTGAATTTCACAACTTTTGCAGTGTGGTTTCATGTTATACGATTATTTCTACACAATCTATCCAATGGGCTAATATTAAGGACCTGCTAATATTGACTCAGATAGTCTATATTTTTATTGACCAGTTAGACTTCTTCAACCCATAAAGACAGCTTCCGTGCGTCATTAGGCACATGCCAAAAGAATATGGCACACATTACTGTGACACACATTTATGCAGGTGAAAAAAAATGGACCTTCGACACAACGTACTCGATTAATAATAATAACAACCTTGTTATTACTGTTCTTTTGCATGTACAAATTCAACATTATTTTATCATTTTATAATTCGAGTAAACCTCGATATTAAGTATTCCTCAATATTAAGTATAAATTTGCCATGCACTAAGGGTATACCTGTTACTAAGGTTCCAGTGTGCTTTCATTGCACTGTACTTTTTAAGTAAGTAGTATAAATAGTTTGGAGATCTACATTACAATACATTATTATCGAATATAACAAGCTCTCTGTGTGTGTGTGTGTGTGTGTGTGTGTATGTGTGTGTGTGTGTGTGTGTGTTTGTGTGTGTTTTAGTTTGTGTTGTTTGTGTGTGTGTGTATGTTTGTGTTTGTATGTGTGTGTGTGTTGTGTGTATGTGTTTGTGTGTGTGTTAGTTTGTGTTGTTTGTGTGTGTGTGTGTGTGTGTGTGTGTGTGTGTGTGTGTGTGTGTGTGTGTTTGTATATGTCTGTGTTGTGTGTATGTGTGAGTATGTGTATGTGTATATGTGTGCTTAATGAGGAAAATAAAAGTGATAGACGTCAAATAATAGTCTTGTTTATGTTCTATGTTCCATATTGTCATACAACATTTGATACGTGATAATCTGCTCTCCTGGGTGTCACTGTTAACTGTGAGCGTTCTATGACAGGGAAACAAATCAAGGTTTAACATTCAGCTTAATATACATCCTGAATAGTGTGGACGCGCCGTTATTTCACAACTCTAACAAACAAATACAACCCCTATCAGCGAAGCCGTTCCGACATTCAATTTTGTCCTTGCGTCAACAAGCTCAGTGATGCAGAATGATTGACAATGAGAAGTTTGTTCAGAAAGGTTTACATGAACCAGAAGCTAGTCTGCTTCTTCTGTGAAGCGTAGCCGATTGGGTATGTTGTGGGGCAAACTTGAACACAACAGCTTAAAAATTCACACGTTTTACGCGTAAATGCATTTTGCTCTGCTTAATCGAAAGCTACACTTCCCGTTAGGCATGGACAATAACGAGCTGAAATTACCTGCAGCCACTTTATACAGAAAATACAGTAGAATAGATAGATGAATAAATAGCAATTAAGCGAAGTTGTTTTTATGTGGATGTGCGGTAAAGCGCAGTCGACTATAAAAATATCATTGCTGTGTCGTATCCGGATTGGGAATGGTTTTTAACATAAAATCGCCACCACATTGATTAATAGAAATTCAAAATGGCTATGGATAGATGAGTTTTAAGAAAACTTCCTGGTTAAAACGGATAGCTATAAATTCATCATTTTCCTGCTTAAATTTTGTAAGCTAATAAACAATAGAGACCAGAATATTTGCATCTGGACTGTGGTATAAGTGTACAAAGATCTGTTCTAATTCTAAGTTAAGATGGTTGTGGATAGCTAGGTTTCAAGAACACTTCCTGGTTATGGCAGATAGTTAAAATTCGTCCATAATTTTTC
>JAWQUT010000046.1:691324-702387 GCA_033807755.1 Ellobium chinense | reverse complement strand
GGGGAGGGGGAGGGGACTTTTCTTTATCCCGTTCTCTTCATACTTATTCCAGTCGTAATCATGACGTATCATCATCATTATCATAACTGTCATCATCATCATCAACATTATCGTCTTTGTTGAAGAATACCGAGAGAAGGAGGAGGGAGGAAGGACAGGAATGGGTGACTAGTGAGTGAGTGAGTGAGTGAGTGAGTGAGTGAGTGAGTGAGTGAGTGAGTGAGTGAATGAGTGAGAGTGAGTGAGTGAGTGAGTGAGTGAGGGAGGGAGAGAGAGAGGTAAGAGAGTAAAGGGTGGAGGGTGCGGAGGATAGAATCAGTCGGCCAGTGAGTAAGTCAGCCAATTTTGGCAGTGAATGAGTCAACACGGAATCATCACTCACAGTTATTATCATAATGTTCATCCATCATGTCCCCAGTAGGACCAACTAAGCTCACTTGTTCTGGACCAAAGATAGAGAACGATGTTATCAAAGTTTCATGTGCCAGTGCTGAAGCCTTACACAATCCAGTTTGCTTGTTCGAATATTTGGTAAGAGAGTTTCTCACATCAGCAAGCTACATTTAAAAAAAAAATTAACAAAGAAACTGTCTCCAGTAGTGGCGACATCAAGATGAAGCCATCTCATGACACGTACGACGTCGTTCCATTCATATGTCTAGTAAATTACGTCACCAGTGGCACTACATTCTTATGGAGTAACATTGTCTTGAAGGGAAATGACCAACCTCACTGTCTGCACACCGACAAATCCACCAACTGACCAACTGATCGACCTGTCTACCTTCATACCTACCAAACTGGCTACCTACCTACCTATCTACCTGCCTGTCTACCTTTTGTCTACCTATTTCCCTACCCACCCACCCATCTACCAATCAACCTACCAATCAACCTACCTACATTTCCATCTACCCACAGGCCTGGCAATAGACCAACCGACCGACCAACCAACTGATCGCCGATCGACAGACCTACCTACCTACCTACTTACCTACCTACCTACCTACCTACCTACCTATCTACCTAACTACCTGCATGTCTCTACAACTGGTTGCCTTGTCTAGGTACTTGCCCATCACCAACCTAGATACCTGCATGCCTCTCTATCTTCCTCTCTTGCTTGCATGAAAACCTAACATTCCTATTATATTATATTATATTATATTATATTATATTATATTATATTATATTATATTATATTAATGAAAATTATTTCTTGCCAGCCCGAGAACCTACTCCAGTACAATATCACTTATGACGAGGCCCTCCGTACGTGCACAGTGTATAGCAGACCCACCTCCTTCACACCCCGGGCGGAGTATAGTTTCCGACTAAAAATGTACTCAGACAAGACGGGCGGGCCGGACCACAATGTGAGCATGAGCAGCTGGACGCCTCCCCTCTCTGTCCGTGAGTGATCATCTCAGATTCCAATTCCTTCTTTGGCTCTTAACCCTCTAGTGCCCACTGGTCCATATTTGACAACCCACACATCCCAGTGGTCCAAATATGGCACGGATGTTTCAGTGCCCGAAGGTCTAAATTTGACCCACATTTTTTCACCTATTAAATATTGAAAGTGTTCAAAGTCAATGTTGTATATGTATTTTAAGTGGCATTTGAAGTGTGTATGTGAATTTTCAGAATTTTACAACCAGTATTTCTATGCCTGGGCACTGGGAGGGTTAAAGCCGAGAAACTTTGTTTACAACTATTCACAGGAATTTCCACGTTGTCATTTTGACTGAGTCACAATACGGATTGATCTAGATCTGCTAGCCTAGCGCCAAGAAAGGGGGTAAAATTCAATTAATTTCAATTCACGATTTTTTAAAGAGTTGAACCCAGATCACAGGATAGTGACATGGGCAGTTCAAACATCAGTATGCGTGGCAAATACCCACGCTAGCAAAACGGCATAATTTCATGTACGCTAAAAAAGAAATAAAACGAGACTAAAGTCTAGATCTTAGTTTATACTCTGGCGGGGTACCCGTGTACATCAAGTATTAAGAAAGTTGAGTTCCATTTTATGATTCAATGTCATAAAACCTTCAACATAGCGAGGTTGCCACCATGGGGTCGAATAAGGTCCTACGTGGAAGATTAGGCGTTATACAAATGCAATCTGTTATTAATATTATTATTAGACACGCCGGAGAGAAACAATCTGATCCATCTAAAAGCATACGGGGCGCTGTCAGTGATGTCACTTTTAAAGATTGGTGCTTCTGTATGTGAGCAGTTGGGGTTACAGACCTGTAATAGGATTGGACCCTTTTTTCCTCTATGGGCTATATTAACATTTTGAGCTGCCCTCTGAACCCAAAGTTTTAGCTTTCACCCAGACCCATACCAGATTGAAGCTCATTATGTGGCCCAAATTTTAAGACTTACCCAACCCTAGCAAGCCCATTGAAATTTTGAGCTTGGTTGCTATTTGTAAACAGACCCTACATTTTTCACTGGTCAATGCCAAACCCCTCCTCTTCCGCCTGAGCACACCCTTGACCTGGCAGTTCCAGCCCAGGGCTAAATAGTGCCTGGTAAAATAAAGTAAAATGGACACAGATTCCCATGATATCAAAATTTCCCCCCTGGAGCCCTTATTACTGGAAGCAGGGCATGCCAAAAGAGGGAAAAGGGGAGATGAAATATACCCCCTAAGTTCTAGGACCACAAAGTGAAAGTACAATTACAGGTCTGTAACCTTGGGAAGGATGAGCACTAGGCTCGCACGTGGAAGTTAGGGAGTAATATTCAGGCAGTAGGTATACAACGATTAACTTCCTGTGAGGTCAGCGTCCCTGTGTCGTAGAGATAGTCTAGCACCTTCAGACTTGCAATCTGAAAGACTATGAGCTCGATTCCCTGTGGGGACAGGTAGTTTACTAGTATTTTTTTTTTTTGGCCCTTCTTCTCAAAACTACTTTTTCACAGTAATGTGGTAAAAAATCCCTGGTGACACACTTCCCTAAATGATGTGCAAAATAATAATATAAAAAAAAAAATCAGACTGGGCTCACGTTCCTCCATTCAGTAGTAACGATAATGAATAACAATAAAACAATAATGTGGTAGCATAGGAAAACCCGGCGGATCTCGCAATGGGTATTTTTGAGCTGGCGCCTTGAAAAGTCGAATTTCGATTTCCTGGGCTAGATTGAGATTTCTGCGGAATCAGATAGTTCATACATTTATCTTTCGTTTCACGTAAATTGTATTAATGAAAAAGGTTTAAATGTTGATTTTTAGTGTTTTAATGAAGCATCCCTCGCTAAAAGGCGTGGTCAAAAAGACTTCAGTCTGAATATTCTCAGAATCTATAATGGCAACGGTAAGTGTACAAAATAATGTGTCTGTAACTTTGGAACTAACAAAGACATTGACCTCAAATAAAGTGCAAAATGTTCAGAAATAAACGGGGATTATTAATACGCTGTCAGTAACTCAATTTTCATGCCTGGAAAGATGTGAGGGCTTTTCCCATGTGTCCACACATATGCCTTGCCACCCAGTTACGTATAGATTTTGTTTCTTTTCTCGGATTTATGCTGTGTGGATTCCATTTAATTTACATGTATCAGTTCATTCTTTGTGGACGCCTCTTGAGCTTGGCTTGGTAAATTCGATTAGTTCCGTAGCTAGCTTATTCAGTTCCTTTCCGTCACGTTATCTTAAACTGTGTCATGTCATCATAATCCACATATCGTGCCATGTCACTGTTATCACTACTCAGAGTGGAACAGCTTGGCCAAAAGGTACTCAAAATCTAAAGGTCGTGGGTTCGATACCCGACCAGGGTCGTGTTGTAGGTGTCTTGGGAAAGCATTTCATTCACATTTTCCTCAGCCCACTCGGCTGTGAAATAAATACCTGGCTATAGGCAGTGAAAGATGTTGTCAGAATGCTAGTGATCACTGCTTAAGAATGGCAGCGGCACTGTATCCTCTCCAAGGAGTTGAGAAAGTCCTGGAGTGATCAGGCATGCTGGGGTAATACTAGTGCAAAGTCGCGTGAGGGGGTATTAGCCTGGATGCGAGACTTATAAACCGCATTATTATTATTATTATTACTGTATTATTATTATTATTATTACTCTTCGCAGAAATGGTGGACTTTATGGCTAACAACCAAAGAACATCTCTAAAGGTCACGGAAGAAAGGGACGTCAGACTGCTGTGTACACTCGACAGTGATATTCCATACATACTGGAACTTCTGAGAGCCGACACTGTCATAGCTATTGGTCCATTCCAGAACTACGTTGCGCATGTCATAGAGACAGATTCGATCTTGTCAAGGACTGAATACTCCTGTCGAGTGAGGAACTACACATTTCTTGACGAGTTTGGTGATGTTGGAGTTCTGGGGTCCCGCATCAAAATTTCTACAGAAAGTAAGTTCAGTCCAACTTTTTCCCTCCCAGGGCTGAAGTTTCATTATAAAAGATTGTATATCTTATTATTTTGATGTAGATTTACGGCCATTTATTTTTTTTAAACATTTGGATAAGAAAAGAATAGTAAGCATAGAAACTTCAAAATCGATAGCCCTAGAGAGGGTGGCATCCTTTTTGTTTTTTTTTTATTACCAGGTTTAATATTGTAAACGGAAATATGAACATTTTTTGCAGGTGTTCAGTCTTTTTGTGGCATCAAGGTATTCCAATAATTCTCTCCCTTTAATGCTGTGCCATAATTATTGTCAGACAATAATAATAATAATAATAATAATAATAATAATAATAATAATAATAATAATGCGCATTAAAATAAAGTGGGTGATTAACAAATTAATAAATGAATAGAGCGGTAAAATCAGCAGATAAGCAAACTAGCAAACTAATTGAATGATTATATGAATGACCGAACGAATAAATGATCAGAGAAGAAATAAATAAAAAAGGGGGAAATATCTTAATGATATAATGAGATATAAAAAGAGAAAGATAAGAAAAAAAAATAAGTTTAAAGACTGTCAGTAACCATTCCTTCTAAACTGCTCTCTAAGCAACAGCCACTCAAAATTGGACATATTCGGGTTCATTGGTGTGGAAACGTAACGAGTCGCTGTTGGATGTTTCAGTAAGAAATGATTTATGATTCTCAAACAGACTTGGTGTCTTTTTTTTTTTTTTTTAATAAACATTTATTATTCAGTCAACATAATAATATAATAATAGGCATAACAATGTTGAAACGAAAATTATGATGATTCTTCTGAGTAGTGGTGATAATGATGATGATGATTGATGGTTGTAATGATGAAAATCAAAATCCTACTGCTCTCAGTTATTATTATTACTATTATTATTATTATTATTATTGAGTCCAATTAAATGCAGGAATTAAAACCAAGGGATTAAGACCCATAAAGATTCATTTCATGATATGTGTGTTTGTAACATGGGAAAAGCCCTCACACCTTTTCAGGCATGAAAATTGAGTTACTGACAGCATATTAATCCCCATTCATTTCTGAACATTTTGCACTTTATTTGAGGTCAATGTCTTTGTTAGTTCCAAAGGTACAGACAAATTTGTACACTTACCGTTGCCATTATAGATTCTGAGAATATTCAGACTGAAGTCTTTTTGACCACGCCTTTTAGCGAGGGATGCTTCATTAAAACACTAAAAATCAACATTTAAACCTCTTTTTCATTAATACAATTTACGTGAAATGAAAGGTAAACGTATGAACTATCTGATTCCGCAGAAATCTCAATCTGGCCCAGGAAATCGAAATTCGACTTTTCAAGGCGCTAGCTCAAAATTACCCATTGCGAGATCCTCCGGGTTTTCCTATGCTACCACACATATTCTTGTCAGAGTTTTTTTTTTTCCTTTCTCATTGTTAAATATATAGAATTGTCTCCACTTTACATGGGCAAGGAGTGCTTATACCATACATATGCAACACTAGTACGAATACACCTGAACATCACAAGGAAGCTTAATACAACCAGGGTGTACTATGATAATAATATCTTCCTGCTCATTTACTGGTTATAGCGTTTCTCCTCATAATCTTGACCACACTTGATGACAGGGATGATATTGTTTTGACAGAATATGCGTCTACTTGCAACAACGCTTCAACGTTTACAGTTAACTCCGATACTCATTCGTTGAATTGGTATGAAAGTATGGCATCCTGAAACACATCAGCTCAAAATTTATTTGTTTTTGTGTGAACCTGTATCTTGAGTAAGTAAAAAGAAACAGATAAACAGCAGCTTTTTGGAAATCAGACCCAAGTATGGCCCAACCCCTTTAGAATATCAGGAAATCAACGGGCCGAAACACTTGATAGAAAGGGTTATCTTCCTTTTAAGATCTTCTATTGCCTCGCTCTCCATAGAAAAGAAACAAAAAAAATCTTGTCCCTCAAGGATATCGGTGGACTTGTTTTTCAAATCCTTCGCTGCAGACCTCTGCCTTTTCACGCCAACAAAAATGTAATTTCTTTATCCATGTATATTAATTTTAGCCCCGAAGCTCCCATAAGGACACTGACCTTAATATATTAGTAAATATAGATCTACAGAGTCACACAAAAAGAAGCGACCCACATTTTTGTCCATAACTGCGATTATAATTAACAGTATATTATTCAAACTTTTCAACAAGAAATGTGATGAAATGAATCATAACCATAGTAAATAAATTTCAATCCTTTGATGCCATCATAAACAGAACAACAATTTTCTGGAATTAGTGACCACGTTTCCAGTTGTTGCGCAATGAGTACCCTTGATGTGCAGTACGGTTAAAGAGAATTACAATTACAAGTGGCGATGAAAAAAAAAACAACACAGATTCCATGGTTTAAAGTGATACTTTAACAGAAGAAAGGCACTTGGTCGGTCAGTCGGTCGTTCGTTCGATCGGTCGGTCCCTTCCCATCTTAACAGTTACATTAAGTCTGCATGCTGAACTCTCCTAAGAGTGCATTCAGCATCGATGCACTAATGTAACTCTTACGATAGTAAGAGATCCCATCGTTAATGCGCAAAGTTTCAAATATTGTTTAAGAACATGGATATGAATTTTTTTTTTTTCAGTGGGATCTCTTACCATTGTCAGAATTACATTAACTCTGCATGCTGAACGCTACTTCGGGTGCATTCAGCACCGTTGCACTAATGTAATTCTTACGATAATAAGAGATCTTATCGTTAATGCGTAAGGTCTCAATTATTGTAATAAAATGTCACTATGTTGCTTATGTGGCGTCGACACTGATCGGCGAAATGATATGTGGAGGAAAACGACGGTAGATCTAAATTACTGACGGTGAGTCACGATATGTTAAGGAAAAAGTGTCAAAGGGACGGGGGTCTGAGGGGTGGTTAATTGCTTCACAGTTTAATATGTCCACATTATTTTTTTCATAAAACTAAATTGTTTATATTTTTCCGTTTGCTTCACAGTTTCTGAGAAAACACCGCTGAAATGTCGGGATTTTCACCTTTGCGCGTGCTGCCATTACTCGTGTCACGTGGAGTCAAAGAGCGAGATAGGCTAACAGACGATTGGTCCAGAAGTTTGGGCACGCGTCTGCACTAATCCTCTGTTAGCTTTTCTTCCTATATGACGTCATGCAGCATGAGTAATGGCAGCGTATAGAGGATGAACATCCCTATACTCCAACGGTGTTTTCTTAGAAACGGTCAGACGGAAGGAAAATGAATGCTGTTTAAAGTTAAAAACAAAAAAAAAATTAATGTGAATTTTATTGGCTGTGAGGCAAATATCTACCCCGGTCCCTTTAAGGAATAAAGGGTAATGGCATGTCTGCGACACCGTTCACCAGCAAACAATATAATGAAATATTTATGTTTTGTGTTATTTTAGTTCACACAAGAGGGACGCCGACGCCGATGACCAACTCTCGTCACACCTCCTGGAGAGTGGATACAACTCAGTGGGCTCTGCCTCTGGCTTACATTGTACTTTCTGGTGTTATGATTTCCCTTCCTATCCTTATATGGCGACTGTCAATGCACAGGAGGCAGCAAAGAGCGTCTAGACAACATCCATCAGTGCTGTCTTCACTGACGCACTCGTCTGATAAAAGCGGTGCTCATGGAGTACAACCGGTTACAGCTGGTACTCAGGATGGACAAACCTGTGTCATGGGCGTACCAACACGTTCTTCCAGTTCAGATGGTCCCACCGTCCACTATACCAACGCCTCTGGTGGTGGCATTATGTGTGATCCTCCCCGTCATGAGAAGTTGCCGGCACTGGCTGGCAATCTTGGCGGCATTCATGATTCTACAGATACAACCTCCGGTCGTGACACGCAACAGATTGCAATACCACCACCAAATGACACAGGTAAGTAATTAAGCCATGCACAGTAGAACCTAGATATTAAGTCTACCTTGGCGCATGGAAATATAATTATGCGCAGAAATAAACAAAGTCTGTAGTAAGTTTCCAACTGAAAAAAAAAACAACAAAAAAAAAAACAAAAACCCTAAAACATTGATGTTAACGTCTTTATCCTAACCCTCTTTCTTTTTTCCTTTTTTTTGACCTCCTCTTCTGAGAACCCTACACAAACCTCAAGTTCACGTCAAGTTAACGGGACACCACTCTGCTGGTAGCTCTCCTCACATTAATGAGACTACACCGTCACGTTAACCACTGTTTTCGCAGCCTTAGCTGACATTGTTTTTTCCTTTTTTTTCCTGTCCTCATAATCAATTTCATTGATTCCATTTTCTTAGTGAGTGAGTTTCGTTCGATTGTTTCAGCNGGGCGGTGTAAATCTGTGTTATTGTTTTTGTTTTTGATATTTCATTATCTATATTTGGTATCTTATGTCACACGTATTTAGAAAGTGTCCGGTCCGTTGGCTGTTCTGACTAAATATGGAACTTATTTCTTACCAGTATATAAAACTGAAGAGGTACCCACTCCTAACCCAGGCATCTGAGAGGGAAGCAGTTACGACGCTGTGAGAGGGAAGCAGTTACGACGCTGTAAGTGAAACTTGTTTTCGAATATTCGAGAACTTGCGCTTTAACAATGGGATATGTAGAATACTACTAGGGGTCCATTCAGCACCGATGCATTCATGTAGTTCTTACTGAATGTCAGAGAGTCTACGGTTAAAGCGCAAACGCTCGATTAATGGAGGAAAGCACGGACGGACGAACAAACGAACGAACGAACGAACGAAAAGATGGATGGAAAGACGCAGGGTGAACGGAGGGATGGACGAAGAGACGGACGGACGGACTGACGTACGTACGGAAGGACCGGACAGACGAATATGTTACGACCACTGTCTGGGCACCAGAGCCTAATATTTGTGGGTCCCCATCAGAATCCGTATATATTTATATATTTATTTATTTATTTTCATATTTAAGATTCTAATATGAATATTAATGGAGAAATCGCTCAGATGTGCAGTCATCGAGCGTGTACAGACACAAGTCTGCTTAACTGACTGTGCACAGAAAAGAAGAAAGAGAGATATAATATCAAAATGAAGTTGAACAAGCTGGAAGGAATCAAAAACGTCCATTGTATGGAAAATAACCTGTCTCATAAGGAGAGACTTAGACTGGCTAATCTATGAAACTTCATGTTTTTTTCAGTGTTGTCAACATTATAGCGAGGACACGATGACGGGGAGACAACTGGACGACACGCTAATGACAGAGGTTGAAAAGGATTGTCTCCCTGTTACAGGAAAGTTCAAGTTCAAGTTCAAGTTCAAAGGTTTTATCAAGATTCAAGATTGCAAGATTTGTTTATCTGTAGGCTTTTCTGGCCGTTTCAGTACATTACTATCTATAAGCACTACATACTATGATGCACTCAACCTCACCAGCTCCGATCTATTTTCATTTGATTTCGGTCATAGTCATTGCTCTATTACAAAAATACTTCTTTCACACACGTACACATAATATACCCTCATACACTCACTGACACAGAATCATTTACACACACACACACACACACACACACACACACACACACACACACACACACACACACACACACACACACACACACTCACACACACACTCACACATTCACACAGACCGTTAACACTAAAGTTCATGCCACCAGGCGATATAATAGAACTAAATCATTGTATTGTTTTAAAATCGTGTAACAAAAAATGTACTTACTGGTCACACACGCGCAAATCCATGCAGGTCAATTCGGTTGGACTTGCATGGAGATGACATGTATTTTTCGAGTAATTTATTTCTTCCCAGTCAGGAACCAAGTGAACGCTGCAGTGGCCTGTCCTAATGCATTTGTTGTTTCCCTGACCAGTCTAGATTAAATTACAGCAGCACTATTTGGGGTCAGAGGTTCTACATTAATTAGACAAAAATAGGCATGCAAAGTAGATGACTTCTATGGTCTCAACATAGCCTAGGGGTTCCTAAGGGTCTTGACGGGGTTAGGTACAAACAATAGGGCAGCCCTCAGAACCATTCATTTTTTAAAGTTAGATAGTCATCTGTATTACTGCTCAATGGAGATGTCTTGCGAATATTAGGGGAGGAGCCACAGCAGTTTTCAAGTATTAGTGTTATATAGTGAAATTATTTAAGGATGTGTAACCTCTAGTGCCAGTAACCGGCTCGTGTCAGTAATCGCTGTAATCCGAAATTTATAGTGATTACCCTTGGATTACCATATCAGACGATTTTTCATTCATTTCTTTTTACAGAATAATTCAGAATGAAGAAAAGATGAAATGATTTAGAGGTTTGTATGATCAATCCACTAAGATCACGTTGCTCATTCTTGCCCACTGGACGTGGCAATGCAACAACAGTGAGATTTTATTGCTTTGTGAAGTGAAAAATGCAATAATATATTATGAACATACTGTGTAAATTGAAAAAAAAAAGAGAGCTTAATCTGACTTTCACTAAAGTTATATGACATCTGTCTTGTTACGTTTTTCAAGGAAAAATCTTTCTATGAGGGGGAAAAATTAAGGATGCTTCCCTTTTCTAACATCGCTGAGCAGCGGGCGCATGTCCGTCTTGTCACTCTGGTCATGCG
>JAWQUT010000046.1:680268-690858 GCA_033807755.1 Ellobium chinense | reverse complement strand
GTTCGGGAATACCCAAAGTTGTATGGTGCAATGCCGAACGGAAACAGTAATAGCACCGTGAAATTTCCGGAAATGAAACGTTGCAAATACAGACGCCTGCAGAGATCGATAAAGATTTCCGTTGCTGTAAGACTGCGGTTCTTTATTTCATAGTTTGCCAGAAGGGTACGGGGTAAATTAATGTGGTATCTAGATCTAGACGGAAGACTCAAACATTTTAGGTGCAATGTATGCATCATGAAAAACAACAACGATAAAGCGAGGAAAACGGAAGAAAATGAGAAAGTCAGAGACAAATATCATTCATCAATGAAATAAATAATATCCTCTAGGTCACACAAGCTCAAATACATGCAGGTCAATTAGATTGGACTTGCACGGAGATGGCATGTATTTTTCGAGTGATTTTTTTCTTCTCTGTCAGGAGCCAAGTGAACTTTGCAGTGGCCTGTCCTAATGCATTTGTTGCTTCCCTGATCAGTCTAGATTAAATTACAGCAGCAATATTTGGTCAGAGGTTCTAAATTAATTAGACAAAAATAGGCATGCAAAGTAGAAGACTCGTATGGTCTCAACATAGCCTAGGGGCTTCTAAGGGTCTTGATGGGGGTAGGTACAAACAATAAGGCAGCCCTCAAAACCATTCATTTTTTAAAGTTAGATAGCCATCTGGATTACTGCTCAATGGGGATGTCCAATGAATATTAAGGGCGGGGCCACAGCAGTTTTTAGCTACTAGTGCTATATTGTGAAGCTATTTGGGTGTGTGAAAGCTACTTAAGTGGAAATTTAAAAATATTGATCAAAACACCGCCGTATTCAGCGGTTTCTCTTCCTGTTGATGTTCATACGGTCTTTCATGAGAGGTTGTCTTATTTCTCATTACCAAATTATTATATCGAGGGGCTAAAGCAAGAATGTCATTATATCTGCAAAAATTCAGCTTTTTAGTTGTCATAAGTGATTTTTCAAATAAACTATAATATCTGCAACACTGAGAAGTGAGACAATTCAAGTGCCACTGCATTAAAAGAATCATATGTGTGACAGCTTTTGGGGTTTGACAAAACAACAAATGTTTGTGCTATAATATTATACAACTGTGTTATACGGTGTAGTAAAAACATTTATGCATTGTCTTTGTAACACTAAACAGAAAGCTGTGGCTCAGAAATAACACGAGCCTTAGAATGAAGTGCGTTTTGTTGGGGTCCTGCAGGGTCGCGAATGGGGCCGTCGTTGTGCTCTGTTGGTGGTCCTAAGCAAAGAAAGTATCAGGGGTACGTTTTTGGTTGATGTGCGCCAGTCACAGTGAGTTAAGGTGTAAGCGGTACCTACTACAGGTTTTTTAGAATCAAGACGTATTTTGCCATCAGCAGAAGAGAAAGCAAGGCAACATGTCAGCAACCATCTATGATTTCAAATTTGTTAGTGGAGTGTCATATCAACGGCTTTATGTCGGAGGAGGATGTGACAAGAATCAACCCTGGTATATTTGCTAATGTATAAGGCAAAGATACAAGTACAGCAAGACAGTGAATTTTTTCCAGCCTTTCCCTCTTTGGTCGCAGCCATCTTGGCTTGCCTAAAGATTTAATAAATACTTCCTTTGCTAAGGACGGTCCCTTTCGCAAGACCCCAAGATCAAGCAAATGCAACCACGAGGTACGTCTTTCAAACGCTGGCCTGGATGACGTCAGCTTCCATTATTTTTATTTTCCAGGGCGTGATAAGGAAAGAAGAAAAGGCCCAAAGAAGGCTAAACGTTTATTTTGTTTTGTTTTGTTGATGTTGGATTGATTTTATTGTACAGTTTGAATTGTCATGTTATTTATATTATGAAATGTAAACGTTGTCTATATTTATTACATGGGTTAAACCTTTGCAGGCAAAATGCGACACATTTATCCCCAAAAATAAAATGTCCAATGCCGGGCTTTAACGTTTACCTTTAATATCATACAAGTAGATATCGAACGACCAACATGTTCTAAGGTTGAAAATGAAGAAGCAGAGCATTCTAGTTAGATGATGAAGGGTATGGAGTAAATTTGGATCTGTATGTGTGATTTTGGGAAAGAGGGAGGGGTGGCGGAGGAAAGGATAAGATATGAGGTAATAACCGGAACAGGGTAGGAGTTGAGGAAGGGAGTGTGAGTGGAGAGAAGGGGTGGGACATGAGATTAAAAGTCAACAATTCAACTCATCAAATTCTGAAGACATTCTTCAACCTTTCACCCACCCGCAAATCAAAAAGACAAAACAACAGGTCCCTCTCCTATGCGAAACATTCATGGTGGAAATCTATTTACAGATGACAAACTGTATTTGTAGTGAAGTAGTGACTATTCCTTGTTGATTTCTTGCCGATATGCTTTTATGTGCACTAATCTCAACGCATAGCTATGTTTTGCCATTCTATAATTTCATGATCCAGTCTTACATTTAATTTTGCCTAGCCAGATGGTTTACTTTAACTTAGTGAAATAAACAAAATAACTAAGTATCTCTTCACATTGTTGATACTTTGGAAGCTTAGTAAGTCAGTGCATTTTTATTTCCAATTTCAGCTTATAGCATGCCAACTATTGCCAATAGTTTGTCTATAGTCGCCCTCCAGTCGAATAAGTGAATGTGGAAGAGAGACTTTTAGCACAGTTTTATCCTTAATCATTAATTTAAATTATGTCTTTGATTTTAAAAAAAAATGAAATAATCTAAAATGTCAGAGATGTTACCCTTTTCCCCAAATGAAAACACAGTTTATGAATTCATATAAAGGATTTTAGACTAAATAATTATAACCAACAATGTTCCTCTTCACAATGTGGTTACGAGAGACTTGATTGTTTGCTCTTTGGAAGTTCTGTCCTATAAGAAAGTTTGCAGATGATACCACCATACAAGGATTGATTTCTGGACCATGTGATGAAGAGGCTTATCAGCATCTAAATACAATTCAATGATTTACCCAGTGGTGTGAAGATCACTACTTAGTATTAAACGTAAAGAAAACGAAGGAAATGATTATTGATTTTAGAACAAATGCAACTCCACTACCATTGCTTAATATCTATAATGAAAATGTCGAAAGAGTTGAGTGTTACAAATATCTTGGAATCCACATTCCACGTACCACCTCAGTTCACCCCAAGGCAAACAAACGAATGTATTTCTTGAGGAAACTTAGATATTTTAATATTGATAGAACACTCATTCACAAAACATGTTTTACAAGTCAACTATACAGAGTATCATTTTATTTTGCATAACAGCATGGGGAGGAAATGCAAAGGAGCAAGACAAGAACAAAATTAACAACTCCATTCTCAAAAAAGCTTGCTATTTAACCAGTAGGGAATACATCGACTTTGAAGACCTATACACTCATTCCTGCAAGCAAAAGTTCAAATCAATTTTGAGTAACTGCTCCCACCCCCTATTCCATCAGATAATCCGATCTCAAAGAAGTAGATGGATACTATTCTTAAAAACTCACAGAGAGCGATACAGGCGATCTTTTTTGCCATCAGCCATTCGCCTTAGTAGTGTTTCTTAAGGTGGTATGCTTGTACGCAAAGCGTGGTGTGCAGGGGTGGGTATAGGTGCAGGGATGTGTGTGTGTACGAGTGAACATTATTAATCTGTTTGTATTTTTCACTGTATTGTTATAAATGCTGTGAAAACAAATTTCCAAATCTGGATAATAAAGGTTTATCTTATCTTATCTTATCTTATCTTTTCTTATCATATCTTATCTTATCTTTAACAAAGTTGATTAAACTTATTTTCGTTAAATTAGTATAACAATCACACGCCTTGCAGCATTCCTAATCTAATTTTATGGAAGTGTCGGAGCCCTGATGGGGAGACATTAGCTGTTGAAAAATAGTGAAGTGTGCACGGCATTGCGTCAAGTATGATGGGTACTTACAGTGTATACCTATATTGCACTGGGTTGAACAACGGCAGCCGACTTTTTTACATTCATGCTCAGTCTTGGGTCCTTGCTTTGCTCCCGTACGGATTCCTCCGGGGAAAGCAATTCAGGTTGAGCAGAACTGGGCAAAGCTTATAGGTCTATTAGAAAATATATAATTTCTTGCGTTACATCGGAAGTGGGAGCTCGGCACAGCTAATGGCCACCCCTTAAGGTTTCATTTTAAACATACATCATGTATTAATGAAATTTTTCTGGCAAGGGCCTCGTGTCGAACTAGTCGAAGGAGGATGTGACAGAACCGCATGTATACTAATACGTGGACAAATCTGTTAGTGTAACCATCATCACTCATGGGCCAGTGCATTCTTTTTTTACTACTTCTTCCGCTTCAGTTGCAGCCATCCTTCCGTGATTAGAAACTCCTACGTCCGTTGCCAAGAATCCCATTATCTGTGCTAACGCGCTCTCTCCTGGACCGCTATTTTTTGCCTAATTTGCATTTCCTGCCCGGATCCCGCGCTGTATCAAAGACATGTACCATGGTGATCTATATGAAGAAAGATGGTGTGCAACATGCATGATAGCGAACTTAAACGCGTGTGCCCACTTCAATCCTTGGGAAGGTGGAACATAAAAAAATATAAAAAGGAGAAGGTTGGAATGAGGAGAGAGGAGAGAAGCTGAAACGTGCAAGGGAAGTGGTGAGAGAATGAGTGAAAGAAATAGCGACACAGAGTTAGAGAGAAATGTGGACAAAAAGAAAGAGAGATAGGATGACCTCTCCACCCCCTCCCCAAAAATCCCTGTTCATTGGGACAATAAACTTTTGTTCCAAAAATGAAGCAGTTATAATCTTTATTATAAGCTAGTTCCCCCCCCCCCNCCCCCCCACTTTTATTAGTGCTAGCACAGTCCAAGTAGCGCTGTAATGATGGTCCTCTTAAATATGTGAATACCACAAGCAACGCTATAATGTTGGTCATCTTTAATACAGCGTGAATACTACAAGCAACGCTGTAATGTTGGTCATCTTTAATGTGTGAATACTACAAGCAACACTATAATGTTGGTCATCTTTAATACAGTGTGAATACTACAAGCAACGCTATAAATTAGTATAAATGTTGGTCATCTTTAATGTGTGAATACTACAAGCAACGCTATAATGTTGGTCATCTTTAATGTGTGAATACTACATGCAACGCTATAATATTGGTCATTTTTAATGTGTGAATACTAAAAGCAACGCTATAATGTTGGTTATCTTTGATGTGTGAATACTACAAGCAACGCTCAGTTCTCATTTGTTTTTTGAAGTTGTTGTTTATCCGGAATATTCATTCTTTTGAGTAGTTTCATTGAAAACATGACGAAATTATGGTATGTATATAAGCGAGTCTCGCCTATTACTGATTCAATGCTAGCACAGTCCAAATGAAGCTGTAATGTTGCTCATCTTTAAAGTGTGAATATTGCAGAGCAAAGCTCAACTTTCATTTGTTTTCAGCGTTTTTGTTTACTTTGAAGATTCACATTTTTGAGTAGTTTCACTGAAAACATGTCCCAGCCCACAGTAGGAAACTTTCGCGTCAGGACAGCTGTAGTAAACGCTTTGTCCAAAATATGATTGGTACGACCGTCCTGGGGCTTTGCCGTCACAGCTTGGGGCAAATCCGCGATATTCACGGGGAACTTCCCACAGAGTGACACAAGATTTCTGTAGTGCCAGTCAGGTTATGTTCTTCACAATGATGCAAGGCGGACGTATATGAATAGTCTGTGGATGTCAGTAACAGTCTTTCGTCTTGACACTGGACGTAATACATACTCCATTTCCTGATCCGATGCTCCTGCAATGAAAGTCATTGTCACAGCACTATGAGACAGTGAACAGATAAATCACGCAATGGTTAATCCTAAAATTCAGTGGAATCCTGCAATTTCTGTTTAAATCACTGGGTAATCTCAGCTTCTCGCAAGTCACAACTTTTTGCATCTGCAAAGACCTGCATGAATGACACCCACTCCAATATGTTGATAATTATGATTGTTTAGGCCACTTCACCTGAATATGTGGGAATTCGATGAGTATGTAATAACAGCCATCTCTATTGTAATGTAGAAATAAATACTGCTTTGCTTTTAATTTTCAAAAGTTGGTGTATTTCTTTAGATTTGTAAAGTTCGAATTGTGTCACACACGGATGACAACAATGACGAGGTAAACCATGCTGGGATGGAAATCTCACGGTGGTGTGTAGCTCCTCACACGTCGTTACGCGAGACCGATTTTCAAAGGCATCCAGAAATGACGAGGATGGACAAGTAAGAAATATTATATCGTTGGCCTCAGGCGATTAACAGAGGCCCTTCTATGGGGAATAAGATAGTAAGTTACGTGCCGCCAGAGCCGCGTCTGAGTAAAATAGTTTGTTTCACTTCCTGGTTTTAAATGTCTCATTTATGCTAGGAGCTTTACTAAATATCTATGCAAATCTGCATTCAGACGTTGGTTTTGATGTATAACATGATTTAATTTATGCGTCGAATTTTTTTTTTTTTTTAAATGTAGAATGTGATGCTATTGGCCAGAGATGGGTGCGCGTAAAAAAGACGTTCCATTAACTGGGACTCTCATTTTGTTACATCCGCGTTCTTATGGAATATGGTTTATTCTAGAATGCGTAAGAAATTTATTATATGGTTGAATTCACACAGAGAAAGGACTCGCGGCAAAATGTAAAGGTAAAAATGAAGGCGTTTTCAAGACATGAGGCTACGGTTGTTTTGAATGGAGCTGAGTATCAGAGGAGAGTGGTGGGNAAATTGGGGTGCGTTTTTGTATCGTTTTTTTTTTTTTAACAATGGATTGACGTCAGTTTGAGTGTGATATTACTGATATGGGCGATAAAGCCAATGACCAGAGTTAACTGTCCGAGGGACGGCCCCTTCTTACTCAAAATGACGTCAAAGAAGACTTAAGAAACGCAGCCTTCATGTGCATATCATTATCAGGTAATGAACGATTATCATGGTTATGATTTAGAGTGACACAGAATATTAGTGAACCCTCTGTTATGTCAATAACTTTGATAATAGTCAATAAATATTCTCTTTTCAAAGTTTTGCGACAGCAAATGTCACGATATGGAACATATTCACAATACATTTAAATCCTTTGATGCAATTAAACAGAGCAACGATTCTCTGAAATCAATGACCTTATTTCCAACTCTTGCGCAATGAGCGCATATATATTATGCAGTAGAAGCAGATTACGGGCCGCTTTGAATGAAATGATTCAGAGATCTAAAAGGACACATTAACACAGGAAAGGCATATAACTGATCAACATAAATGATTTATTTACGACGTTTACCGTCAACCCAAATTCTTTACATAAATAGATAAATGCTGTGTATCTATATAGATGTGATAGAGGTCTTTTGAGCAACTGTGCGGAACCTGTGTTTGCTTTCATCAGCCGTGAGAAAGGGCTTTTTAAAACATTTGTGTTAAAAGATTTACTAAAATCTGCGCTTTATTTTAAATTGTCCTTCCTGAACCAGCATGGTGGATGAACATTAATATGACCGCGGTCGACATGGTTTTGGACATTTTATATTCTCAACTGTTCGTTCCTGCCCCAGCTCTAGAATCCGGGGTTGTTTAAATTTAATGAAAAAATAAATTAACTAAAATATCTCAGGAACAAAACAATTCACCAGAGGCCTTTTAAAATGCATTATAATTTTAATGATAGTCAACATAAAGATTTTTTTTAACCATTAAACCATCAGGCCAACCTTAAATGCAGTTTTTTTTAAAAAAAAAATTGTGGTTGTTTTTCAAAACACACATGTCGAAAGTAAGCTGATTGCATATCATGTGGTGTAAGGCGGGTGGAATTCAGTGAGAGTTGCAGGATATTGGTTCCAATGGCTTAGCTAAAGTATGTGAAAATTTCACATAAAAATCTAAATATGGCGATACTGGAAAGTTAACTTGTGTGTGTGTGTGTGTGTGTGTGTGTGTGTGTGTGTGTGTGTGTGTGTGTGTGTATGTGTATGGGTGTCTGTGTATTTGAGTGTATGTGTGAATGGGTATATGTGTGTGTATGTGTGTGTGACTTTCTTCATTCTCTGGGGAGCATACAGTGCCGCATCTTTTTACATGCTCTAATCACTAGCATTCTGATAATATTTTCCACTGCCTATAGCCAGGTACCTATTTTACAGACGGATAGACTGAGGAAAAAGTGAATGAAATGCTTTCCCACGGTATTTACCAAATGACCGTGGTCAGGAACAGAACCCACGACCTTTAGATCTTGAGTTCAACTCCGTAATCTTTCGGCCACACTGCCCTACATTATCGAGGTTCTATTAAGTAACATAGATATAGTGGTTATCTACCTTACAATATAAAATTATTATCTTTATCAATAACAGGTGGATGGTTGTGTGTGTGTGTGTGTGTGTGTGTGTGTGTGTGTGTGTGTGTGTGTGTGTGAAGAAAACAAAAATGGTAGAAGTCAAATGACAGTCTTGTTGTTTTTTTTCCAATCTCAATGTTGCCATAGATCATTACCAAGTGAAAATTTGCTTGTTTTTCCCATCTCAATATTGCCATACACCATTACCAGGTGATGATCTGCTCTCTTGGGTTTCATTATTAGCTGTCAATGTTCCATGACAGAGTCTCATTGGGAAAAAAAGAGTTATCACGTGCTTAATATAGCCAGAATCGTGTTGACACGCCGTTCAATCACAACTCAAACAAATAAACTACCCCTTTCAGTGAAGCCATCCTGAAATTTAATTTTGCTCTTGCGTCGACAACCGTAGTGTCACTGAATGACAATCAAAGAGAGGTTTGTTCAGTGAGGAATATTTTTACAGCTTATATAACCCAGACTCCAGTCTACTTGTTCGGTGGGGCGTAGCCGGTTGGGCATGGTGTGTGGCACACACTTGAACAATAGCCTAAAACTTCGCAGATGTATTCAACTCCGTTTAATATCACAAAATAGACTGTCTGTGAAGCATGGACAATTAATAAAGCGTTGAAGTTATCCAGCCATTATATACAGAAAACACAGTAATGTTGATAGATAAATATAATATGGCAAATCAACGAATGTAGCTGTTATGTGCATTTGCGATTATGTGCAGCCGATTGGAGAAGTATCATTGCTGTGTCATATCCGGGTGGGGAATCGTTTTTGACATAATTTCGCGACCATATGGTTCTGATCAGTGCTTAGAAGGTATCCAAGATGTCTGTGGATAGTTGGGTTTTAAGAAGATTCCCTCGTTAAGACGGATATATCGATAGCTCAAATTCACCATTTTACTGTGTAAGTTTGTACATTGATAACCAATAAATACAAGAACATTTGCAGCTAGACTGTGGTATGAGTGTGCAGAGATTTGATCTGATCCTTATTTAAGATGGCTGTGAATAGCTAGGGTTCTTAAACCTTCCTGGTTGAGTCTTCTGTACGTGTGCAAAGATCTGATCAGATCTGATCCTTATTGAAGGTGATGGTGGATAACTCAGTTTTACACAGGCATCCTGGTATAGGCAGCTAGCTAAAATCTACCATTTTTGCTGTGTAAATTTGTAAATTAATAAACACTAGAGACAAGGGAATTTGGAGCTAAACGGTGGTATAAGTGTGGACATATCTTATATCTCTCTTTATCCAGTGTGCTGTGTGAGAACATGCTCAGAGCAAAAATTGACACAAGAATGTAGTATCTTCAGGATTGTAGAAAAATGACATACAGAGAGCTTTAAAAAGGAAAGGACTGTTTTAAGTCAGGAATGTAAAGACACCAGCTGTTTCCAAGATGACACGTTATATCGCATTGCTGGCTGTCCTGTGTGCACAAATATTGCTGATATCGTGTAAGTACCATTTGATAGAGATGGTTGTCTCAGTATCTTTCAAGTGGCTGTTCTCTCTCTGTCCGCTCACTTCCCACTACTGTCGCTATGTGCTCCATATTCACCTGTACTACACCTATGTTAACGCAATGTGAAACGACCTTGTCTTGTCCACTATGTTCAGTATTGTGTGTGCGCCTATGCGTTTGTCTTGCAGAACCTGAGGCTTAACGGCCGTTGATTGAAGAGGCGATGAGGAAGTTTGTTATGGGTGTGTCTCGTGCCTAGCGCAATTATTGTTAGTCTACTGTTTGGCCTCACTCACTCACTGACTCGCTCACTCACTCACTCGCTCACTCACTCACTCACTTGCTCACTCACTCGCTGACTCGCTCACTCACTCACTCACTCGCTCACTCACTCGCTGACTCGCTGACTCGCTGACTCACTCACTCATTCACTCACTCGCTCACTCGCTGACTCACTCACTCACTCACTCACTCACTCACTCACTCACTCACTCACTCACTCACTCACTCACTCACTCACTCACTCACTCACTCACACACTCACTCACTCACTCACTCGCCCGTAGACCGGTAAGCTTGTTTACATCTTTTGATAAATCGGTTCGCAGCCAGATAAGAAATATTTTAAATATTATTCTTCATAGGCTCAGCGAATGTTGCAAATAAGACTTAAAGATTGTGGAATTTTCATAATACACTGCAAAGAAAGGGGGGGGGGGCATGTGT
>JAWQUT010000046.1:659565-672806 GCA_033807755.1 Ellobium chinense | reverse complement strand
AATCGGCCCGATAACATAACAGGTACAGAAAGAAAACAAAAAAAAACTTTTACATTCACGTTTTTAAGACACAATATTTGACAACATTAGCATTAACGATGGGATTTCTTACTATCGTAAGAATTACATTAATTCTGCTTGCTGAACGAAACTAAGTACACAATCAGCACTAATGTATTTCTTGCGATAGTACGAGATCCCATCGTAAATTTTCAAGCTCTCAGTTATTATAAAGAATGTCACTTTGTTGCTATATGTGACGTCGACACTGATCGGCGATATGATGTGTGGAAGAAAAGAAGGATGGATCAGATCTAAACTGCCAACGGCGAAAGGCCATTAGAAAAGGAAAAACTGTTAAAGGGACAAGGGTAATTATTTGCCTTATAGCCTAAGAGCTCCACATTATTTGTTAGTAAAATCTAAACCGTGCGTATTTGTCCATTCATCTGACAGTTTCTGAATGTCGGGATTTTCACTTTTGCACACTCCACCATTGCTCCCACTGCGTGATCTTAAAGGACGAGATAGTCCAACAGACGATTGGTTCATACAGTTTGTTCATGCGTTTGCACCAAATGTCTGTTAGCTTTTCTCGCGTTGTGACGTCATGCAGCTCGAGTAATGGCGGTTTGAGGACTGTGAGAATCTCAATACTGTACTCCAAGGTTTTTTTTTTTTTTTTCAGAAATAGTCAGAAAAAGGATAATGAACGAGGTTTTAAAAACAAAATGGATATTTTTTAGGCTGTGAGGCAAATATTTACCCTTTATGGGATGAGAAATAATCACATAATTGTATACCACATTACTCACAAATAGTCTAATAAAAATGTTGTTGTTTTTTTTTTTTCACTCACACAGAACGGACAACCACATCTACATCGACGACATTCCCGCTTTCCTCCAGGGGAGTGCAACCGTATATGTGGGCCCCGCCAGTGGCAGGTGTCGTAGTTTTCCTTTTGATTTTCTTTCTTTTTATGCTTATCCATCGAGCGAAGATGTGGAGAAAGCAGGAACAGAGAGTGTCTAGACCACATCCCTCAGTGCTGCCGTCGCTGTTGCATTCTTCTAGAAGAACCGGCGCCTACAGAGAACAACCGGTTAGAACCGGTCCCAACGTCTACTTCACCAACGCCTCTGGCGGTCGCGTCACGTGTGATCCTCCCCCTTATGAGGAGTTGCCTGCAGTGGCTGGCAATCTTGGCGGCACTCATGATTCTACAGACACAACTTCTGGTCATGACATGCAGCAGATTGTAACACCACCACCATATGACACAGGTAAACAATTAAGCCATGTACGGTAGAACGTAGACATAAGCCTGCCTTGGTGCACGGAAAAAATAAATCACCAAAATCTATACATTTATGTTAAAAAAAAAAAAAACACTTCCATATTNTCTGGCTGCATTCAGCACTGCTACATGACTAATGCCATGCTTATGATGGTAAGAGATCCCATCGTTAATGAGTATACTCTCAATCAAAGGTGGAACGGATTGACGAACGCACGATGGAACGAACGAACGAACGGGCGGATGGACAGATGGTTGGATGGAAGGACTGATGAACTGACAGGCGAAAGGACAAAGTGATTGATAAACATATAAATGGAAGTTCAAGCATAGCATGCTATTAACTGCGTCCCAGTAGGGAATTGTGTTATGCAGTGTTTGTGGTAACAGAGTTCCACACTGTTTATAATGGAGGTCTTGCTCGGATTTTTAGGCATCGTTTGGGGGCAGACATAGGACTACTAATAGTACACAGAAACACAAGGAAACCGACAGAAGGTTGGGAGCCAACAGACAAGACCATAGGGTGGGAAGAAAACAGAGGGCAAAAGAAAAAGATGAGAAGGATGCGAAGAAGTGGGAGAGACTGAAGAAGAACGACAGATGAAATAATAAGAAAAAGGTGAACAAAGTGGAAGAAATGAAGAGGCCTATAACATGGAAAGTAACATGTCTCATAATGGAAGACTTAGACTGTCTTTTGGAACTTGTTTTTTATTTTCTTTCCTTTATTTTTCAGTTTTATCAGCATTATCTTGAGGACAAGAGGAGGGGGAGATGACTGGACCTTACAGTAATGACCGAGGTTGAAAAGGGTAGTCTCCCTGTTTCAAGACAAATTACGGTGGCTGATTATCTGTTCCAGCGGACCTGTACAAAATATACAATTTTAACGGAAAGATAATAGAGAGTTTTCATTTTACATCTTCAGATCTCATACGGACAGTTGTGGCAGAGGTAGGCATGAGTATGCCGCATGTTCTAATGCTACAGTCATAAACAGAATCAGCCTTTGGACCAAATTTTGAGATTACGTTATCAGACATTTTGTGTTAATTAGTGTGCTTCTTATAAGACGGAAGGAATAACCTGTTTGAATCGTTCAAAGGTAATAGGCGAAGCAGGGATTTGTGTCATGCATTGCTTATGGTAATGGTGTTCTACTGCAGATGTGAAATTCATGTCTAATTTGTTACATGCAGGACCATCTGTTACCTGTTACTCTTACACCAGGATATGTCATTAACGCATAGATGATCTACCATAACTGAGTTGAACCTAACATCTTTCTCATAATGTCTATGTGCGCTGACGTGATGTGCTGTTTATGTGACACATAACTTGAGCTACTGGACTAAGCTGTAATTAACTTTTAATTATAGATAAAGATTGCATATAAGGCCAAAACCGTCAGGTCATTTTACTAATGGTGTATTAATATATACCCTCTGGGGAGCTGAGAATGGTACTGAGTGATCTGACCTTCTTAGATAATAACTATGTGGAATGGCGAGAGAGAACAATGACCTGGGTACGTTTCTTATTAATCTCATTATGCTTATTATTATCACTCATATCATTATTTATGTCAGTTGTTGAACTGTATTACGAACTCCACGAAAGTAATATTTGTTCTATATTAGATATTATGCTTTTGTAAAACACATACCGGTAACATTGTACAGTTTATTATCCCCACCCCCCACCCCCTTCTCTTTTTAAAGTAAAGATTTTTTTTAGTCGGTACTGATAGTGAGTAATTTCCATGCTGATCCTCAGATTCAGTACTCACTTCTGAAGGCTGATGTTGCTATTTTGATTTTAATTTACTTTACGCTATTTAAGAACCTAAGATGAGAATGGCTTTGATTCCAAAATGACTCATGACAGAGTTGAAAGACAGTCAGTCAGTGTAAACTTTAGAAAAAAAATTCCAACAGAGTGGATCTGTGTTCTGATAACTGTTTTTTAAACTTTTATCTCAACGCCAAGCACTAGTTTGAGGACATATTCTGACCTCACAGTATCGATATCGGCTTTCGTTAATACTGGAGTAGCGAGTACTCACGTTAGTAGATATATTAAAATATCAACAAAGGTACCGCCATATTCAGATATTTCTCTTCCTGTTGATGTTCATACAATAGCTCATGAAAGGTTGTTATTATGCTCATTACCATATTGTGATATTCCGCCACTGTGTTAATAAAAAATGTCACTTGTGACAGTTTGTCGTATTCTGACAAAACAACAGATGTTTCTGTTATTACATTACACCGGTAAGCCATATTATGTATAAAACCTCTGTATGAATTATGTCTGTAATACTGAACAGAATTATATGGCTCAGAAGTAATACTAGCCTCATTGTAGGCTGCTTTTATTTGGTCCCTGCAGCGTCGGTAAGGAGAAGATCTTGATTTCTGTGGGTGGTCCTCAGCAAAAGAAGTATCAGGGTTACGTTTTTGGTTGGTGGGTATGTCAGTCACAGGTGAGTTAGAGTGCACGCCTTCTACAGATTTGTTAGAATCAGGACGTCTATTGCCACACCGGAAAAGATAGCTCAGCAACATAGCAGCAACCATCTACCGTTTCAAATTTGGTAGTGGAAGGTTATAGCAATTTTTTTTTGTTTGTTTGTTTGAAGGGGGGCGTGCCGAGAATGAATGGTGGTATTTACGGTAATAATTGAGGCAAAGATATGTGTAGCAACTACCACCTGCAGGTGCACTATTTTCTCTCTCTTCCGCATAAGTCGTAGCTATCTTGGCTTGCCTAGAGACTGAAACTTCCTTTGCTAAGACAGGTCCTTTCGCGAGGCCGCAATGATGGAGCAAATGCAGGCATTGGTTACGTCTTTCACACGCTAGGCTTAAGGACCCAGCTTTCATTTTTTTGTTTTTGTTTTTCCACGACGTAGTAAGGAGAGATGAGGAGCTTAAAGAAGAACTTTTCTTTTCTTTTGTTTTGTTGATGTGGGATTGCTTTCATTGTCCATTGTGAATTGCCATATCTATTTATATTATAGAATGTAAACTTTTTGGGTTTTTTTTTGTTTTTTCATAAGCTACATGATTTAAACATTTGTGGGGAAAATGCAACATATTATTATGTATTGCACACAAAATAGGATGCCCAATGCTGGGTTTCAACCCTTTCTCTTAATCTTGTTCAAATCAAACTAAATTGAAGAAGCATTGTATTTTGGCGAGATGATAGAGGGTATATTAGTAATTATGGATGTGTATATGTGCTTTTGCCAAAGAGGGCGGAGGAAAAGATACGACATGAGTTAGACTGGAGGGAGATAGGAGTTGGGGAAGGGCGTGTGAAGGGTGGGAAAGACCGAGATATGAGATTAAAAGCAATAATTTAACTCAATATCATATTCTAAAGATATCCTATGTAAAAAGACTCATGGTAAAAATCTACTCACAGTTGACGAACGTCAGTTGAAGTACAGTGACTATACTTTCTTTCTTTATGTGGACTTAATTCCCGACGCAGAGCTATGTTTTGCGTTATTTTTTATGATCCAGATTTACAGTTGATTTTGCCTAGCCAGTAGGTTTACATTTGCTTATTGAAATAAACAGTATAACTGAGTATCTTTGTGTTTTTTTAAAAATAAAAAAATTGGAAGCACTGCAGCTCGATGTATTTTTCTTTTTAAATTTCAGCTTGGTTTATGTGAACTCGGACCTCTCTGATGTTTTCCAATCCTCTGCAACGCCCCTTCTGTTTCCAGATCGTTTGTTCATAGTCGTTCTTCTGTATAACATGTGGATGTGAAAGAGTGACTTTCAGCACAGTTATATTCTTGATTATTAACTTTAAAATTATGTCTTTGAGAGAATACAAAAGCTGACATAATCTAAAATGTAAAAAATGTTCTCCCTTTCCCTGACTTAGATTAATGGGTTTTAAACTAAATATTTATAATCAACAATGTTCGACCTCACAATGTGGTTATCAGTGGACATATGCATAATCCAGGCGTAAGTTGATGTAGTTAATTAACCATAGTAGTGAACACTATTAATATTTGGGGTGTTTTCCCGAAGTGACCACAATGGGCTGACTAACATAAGGATTATTGTGCTTGGCAACAGGGCTCAAGGCTTGTTTGCTTGCTTTTTGGTAGTTGTTAAATAAAGTTGATCAAACATTTAGTCGTTAAATTTGTTTTGCAGCATTCCTATTTTAATTTTAGGAAAACAGTGAAGTTCGTCGAATAGAAAATTACATTTTCTTACACCAGTGCATCGAGTGTGATCGGTACTAACATCTATAGTGAGCCGAGATGAACAACAGCATTCGAGTGTTGAACAGTGATGCTGAGTCTTGAGTCTCTGTTTTGCTCACGCATGGAATCCCTTCGGGGAATTCAGATTAGACAGCAGAGAACTTGGCGGAGCTTAGATGTTAGTTAGGAAATGTGAAATTTCCTGCGCTACACTGGAAGTGGGAGTTCGGCAACAGTAAAGGCCATAACTTACGGTTTCAAATTTATTAATAGAACATTGTGTGCAAAGAACCTTGTGTCAAGGGAGGATGTGACAAGAATCAAGAGTGATATGTATACTGATAAATGGGCAAAGGCATAAACACAGCAAACATCACTCGCAGGTTTATTCTTTTTTTTCTAATTCTTCCGCATCATTTGCAGCCATCTTTGTGTGCTTAGAACTTTTCACTTCCGTTGCAAGAATACCACTTCCTGTGTAACGCGCTCTTCCCTAGAGAGCACCTACTGCCTAATTTGTATTCCCTGCAAGGATCCCGCGCGGTACCTCTGATGATCTGAATGGAATATGGTGATGTGCAATATGCACGACAGCGAAATTAAACACGTGGGTCCATTTCAATCCATGGGGAGGTTGAACAAAAAGGAGGTGGAGGTTGGAATGAGGGGAGAAGCTGAAACTTTAATAAGGGAAGCGGTGAGAGAATGAGTAAAACAAATAGCGACACAGAGTTAGAGGGTTAGAACTGCAGACAAGAAGAATAAGAGACTTGCATAACCTACTATTCCCTTCCCAAAAAGCCTTGTTCCTCGGAACAGTAAACTTTTGTATCAAAAAGGACGAAATTAAAGTATTTATGTAAGTGAGTTTCCCCTGTTACTGCATCAATATACAAGTGAAGTTTTTCTTTACTTAGAAGATTCACATTTTTGAGTAGTTTCATTGAAAACATCTCCCAGCGCACAAAAGGAAACTTTCAGATCAGGACAGCTGTAGTAAACGCTTGCTAGCTTGTCTGATTGGTACGACCGTCCTGAAGCTTTGCCGTCACAAGTTGGGGCAAATCCGCCATATTGACGGGGAACTTCCCACACAGTGACACAAGCTTTCTTGACGGGGCGGAAGATGAGAGGAGTGTTAGTTAGTTTATGTTCTTCACAGCGATGCCAGGCAGCCGAATATGAAAATAATTCTGTGGATGTCCACACCAGTCTCTCGTCTTTACACAGGACATAATATGGACTCCAGAGCCTCTGCCGATGCTCCTGCAATGATAGTGATTATCACAGTGCTATGAGACGGTGAAAATCCAGATCTTGCCACATGCTATTCTAAGACTAGAACTTTTGTTTACCCTGTGGGGCTATTGATTTTCAGTGCCATATGATGCAATACTGTACATCTCATCCATAATGCCAACACATAGGAGAGGTGTAAATATTTAATAAGCCTAGATTTAAATGCAAATAAACGAAACACACAGTGCAACGCCCTGGTCCTCTTTGCTCTAAAGCCAGCTACTTATTTACATCTCAGTCGAGTGAGGAAAGGTAAATCAGATGCCTTTACCAAAAAAACTACAACGTAAACAGCCCCGTCCAAGATTCGAATACACAATACCTAGAATGACAGTCCTCACAAACCACACGACCACGTTGTTTCCGAATATAATAATATAAATTACTGATCAAGTATCCGTTAGTGGAAATATAACATTCCCATTCATTGATGTACAGATTGTGTATTTACATAGGTAATAATGTATAACAATAAATTAAGGGGCAATCAAGATATTTTATAACTTTTATTTCCCGTGATCACCACATTGCTTTAATTAACGTAAAGATAACGCATATGGCTACGAATCACTTATGAATATAATATAAACTTAAAGTTGCAAGAACGAGAAAGGTCAACTGCGACAGGAGACACAGATATGCTTTTACTGCTACCTACTGTTCAGAGACCATTTGCACTAGCCGGCATAATTCTGATTTGGGTTTTGTTCCTCATTTTCATTACTTTATTTAGACTAGTATATATTCATTTATGTCGGTTTGTCTCTGTAGTTGCCATGCGTTTGACCACCCATACGTTACTATGTAACCTGGGTTCGATTAGATATATTGAAAACTGATCGGTTTCACAACAAGGACCAGATTGTTACAAGCAAATATCAGGTGCCTGAACGAGAAAAGCTTTCGATTCAGAGGTTTTTTAAACAATTTCCTTTTCGGATGAAGCGTCTTCGTTTATAAAGCCTATATTTTAAACTTTGCAGACTTAGAAACGTTTTTGGTTTTCGGATTAATCAGCTTTGGTTTAACAGACTTGCACTGTGTTATGTGAACACACAATTACCCGTGCTCTCCCCAGAGTCACACCACCACCACACCCACGCGCAACATATTCACATCCTCGTCCTTAAAGTTAAAGTTGATGTATACATTGGTGAAAACATACCACCGCATACATCAATATGGAGGACTTACATTGAATCCATCAGGAAATCCAACACACGATGGATATATATCAGTGCAAGGACAACGACCAATGAACGGACACCAGTTCGTCAAATACGCGCCTAAAAAAAGAAAGATAAAAAGACAATGAAGGAAAATATAAATATTACGGAGAACTCTGACAACACAAGTCTACTTCGGACTCCATAAGCTCTAGAGAGTTGTATATTTTTGCACAGAGCACTGCACTGCACTCTTGTTGATCGGGGAGCTCCAGCAAATTTCGTAGTCAATATATCAGGACATTCCCGCTACAGTCTGGTTAGGGTTCGAGGTAAAGTTAGGTGTGGGGTTAAGGAAGAGAAGACAAACTTGAGACATTCCTTAGGCATTATCATTGCTTAGGAACTCTCTTATGTGTGCTGGTTCTTTTCTAATCTTGTCACTAACTCTAATCCAAGCTCTAGGTGAAAATATCCAGTAATATACTGGCATGATGTAAGTCTGTGTAAGGTAGCTTAAGTAGCCTATACTTTAAGTTAAGATTAGTGTTCAGCATGCTTTAGGGCAATATAATGGGACTCTCCTGCGGATCTGTGATATGAGGCAGGATTCATTCCACAAACATCAGGTAAATTTCTTCAAAAAACTCAAGAAACTGACACACCCCCCTCCCCCCGCAACAAATTTACGCGAGCTAATTGGCTTAAGGAACAGCGTGTCGTGTACATATAACGCAGTCCTCTAAATGTATAGTCCAGCTGCCAAAAGTAATAACTGGAATTAAGATACTACTAATGTTTTTGCTGGTTTTAATCAACAGAGATGTCTTGATCAATAATCCGTTTGGTATTACTCAGTAACCATTGAGCATTTTTTTTCTATGGCCATTTTTATATCAACTACTTAGATGTCGGTACTAGTACAAAGATAAGTATTATATTGTTTGATGATGGAACTACACTTATCGCACTTCCAATCGATTTGTGAAAATAAACCTCAGGCATTTACATTACCATTGCATTTGTAAAACAGTAAGATTTGTATTATCTTCGTTTGTGTGAACTTGCCACTGATACGTTTTACTTCATGGTATCAATACTACTTATCACATATCAATACATTTTGAACGGGTCTGTCGGGCCAAAATAACATGACTGCTTCCGGATAAGATTATCGTCTCATATCATAAACTTTCAGGAAAAGTTTGTCCGAAATCTCTCTCTCCCTACTCCTGCCCAGAGGAGAGATGAGCCTATCGACAGACGATGGACTACTTGGTTAATAATTAAGTACGTCTAAATACACAGTATTGCTTGCAACAGAGGATGCTAAAATATTCTAATGTCTGGAAAGAAACAAATCAGACCAAAACTCACATGGTTCTTTAGCAGCCACCCTGTCAGGGCCACAGTAAGCTTCATTGTATGGCTCGCACTTTTTTTCGTTGAGGTCAAAAAGATCGGGATAAGGACATTCATCCTCGTATTGCCCCAGGCGGCTGTACACTGGACGAGGTTCTGTATCGGAGCAGTTGTAATATCCTTGACATGACGTCGGGTGGGGAATGAGTCCAGTTGCACCTTGAGAGCACTGAAGCTGTGAATTTTCATCCTCGGGTGTTGCAGTCTTAACTTTAGGAAGAGATATAGTAAAAGGAAGAGAATAAAACAAAATAAAACAAAAGCAGAGCCGTATCAGGCTTGAACTTTATGGTATTGGGTGCACTGGTCACTTTTTCTGTCACATCACCCTCTGCATATTATAGTTATTAGAAACAACACCCATTCTTTGTGACGGGCTTACACAAGACGACTTAATGTAATTTATTTTTTTTTTCAGTCAAACGGTAACTAAGCGTTTTTGTTATCATATAAAGCAGAGTGGCATTAAAAAGACTATATAGATACATCAGTGAAATTTCGAAAAGCTTTTTGAGAATCGAATTATTCAGATTAAAAGGTTCTGGTTTAACCGACTTCCACTGCATACGTACTTGTGCAGGTGTCGTAAAGTGTGTTCTCTTTAACGCAAGTCTTGTACACATCACTCCATCTGGTCCCGTCATCACATTTCTTCAACATTGGCGTACCATGATCACACATGAAATAGTACTGACAGTTGTCAGGATGGACGTAGAAGACTGGGAACTCTCCTGGAACAGCAGGGCACTGGTTAGGGACATCAGTAGAGATGCCCAACGCTGCTGGCACCAGCGCAATAGTAATAGCAGACAACCAAAGTTTCAGGGCCATTTTGGGCTTGGTATCTGTGAGATAATAACAAAGAGAACTTGAATAAAGACATCCTATAAGAAGGTCTGTGGTAGCCTATGTGCATTGATCCCATGCATTATCCTCGCGGGGAAGTGGGCGGAGCTTAGACGTTAGTTAGAATGATTTTTAAGTCACACGGGAAGTGGGAGTTCGGCAACCTATGGTGGCCTTCATCTACGGCTTCAAATTTGTTCCTGGAACTTTTTGTCAAATGCTCTGTGGTGTGGCGTGAGAAGAAATGGCAAAAATCAATAATTGTATGCTAAGAAATGAGACAAAGACATACGTTTAGTATACACCATTCGCAAGTCAGCGCAGTCTTTTCCAGCTTTTCCGCGTCAGTCGCAGCCATCTTTTCGTGCTTAGAGACTCACACACTTTGTTACTTAAAATCTCCAAGGGATCGTCCACATATTACAATGACCGTCCCTTTGGTTCCCTACAGTTATATCTACGGGGATCATACGTACGAGGATCAAATGGATTTATGGCTAATGTGCTTTTTCAAAGGCTTCACATTATAATAGGATTGAGTGTCTGCGTTTGTTTCGGTCTTCTTGAAAGTATACATGTACTACAAAACAAAGAAAAAAAAAACAACTCCAAAATAACCACCAGACTGAGGATCATGTTTACAGTAGATGCGAATGATTGTACACCATAAAGCATATTGTTATTTGTTTTATGCATCCGTTGTTTCATAGGATTGCCACTGCCAGCACCAAAAGTAATTTGGAATTTGGCAAGAAAATTATTTTGAAATGTTTGCTAATTTTATTTGAAACCATGACCGTTCTCATTAAATAAACTTACATAACAGCAGGTATATTCTTGTAACAAAATAAGATAACTTTTAGATTAAATAAATATCCTATTTACCTTTCAATCTCCTCTGTCTGTTTAATTTAGAAAGGGCTTGTAGTAGTCTTTAAATAGCTTACTGCCAGCACCACAGTCCTTGATGTCATTTGTCAAGTCTGTAAACGATTGCGTCCCTTTATATAAAGTGTACATGTAATAGAGCTGTTCGGTGACAGGCATGGAAAAGGTATCTGATGCAATTATCAGCAGGCGATACATTATGCACCACAAAGATCTATCGTTAGTGGTAACGCCTCGAACAGTTTATCTCCTGAAATGATAATTACTTTAGAACATAGTACTACAGAGAAATAAATCCGACAACCGGATTTCTTTTATATTACTCATCGCCCTTGAATCATGCCAATGGGGTCCGATCCTTAAATATACAATAGAACTTTGATATACTGTACAACCCTTGAGGTATGAAAAAAAACCCCATACTTATTAATGAGGTGTACTTAATAACGAAGTCAATCAAAATATTGCAATAATAGAACAATAATGAATCCATGCAGGTTATTCACTTCATAACATGATATCCTTACTAAATCAGTGTGTATGTAATAAAGAGGTTCCCCTATACTGCGAGATAATGTAGATTTGTGATTCATGCGCATATCGCTGGCGACATGATTAACTCCATAAGCACAAACTCATCTTAGTCTTTATCCTGCAAGGGACTTTTATTTTTTTAGCTGAGTATAATAATAATAATAATAATAATAATAATAAAAATAAAGAGAATTTTTATAGTGCCTCACCCCCGAAAAGCTCGAGGCGCTTTACATCGCATAGTTGGATTGTGAACAAGATGCCAAAAAAGCTATCAACCAGTTTGAAGTGGAATTTTGGGCCTGTTCTGGAAAATAAAACATAACATTTGAGTAGAATCTGATAACAGAAGTGGGTTCTGGAATATATTAATCTAGACCAACATTGTTTTTTTTTTTTTTTAAAAGGAGAAAACTTGAGGATAGCAAATATTATTTAGGTTTATGGTGCAAAACATTACATGAAATAGAAAATAATATGCCTCGGAGGCCCACCCATTGTCAGGGTTGCTAGAACAATGTTACGGGAATGACTTTTTGCTTAATCTGACACATCTCTTACAATAAAAATAATATACCTGTATCCTATATAATAGGACCCAGGGCGTAGGCAGGATGATTTTTTGGGCGGAGGGGGGCAATCCAGCATTTATATCTAACCAGCTGACTGTCTTAAATCGCCAATTCTTATGCCCATAAAAACAAAAACAAAGAAAGAAAAGACAAAAAGTATCGCTTTTTCTCTATCGACATCGTCATTTCATTGCACATGATACTGTAAACGTGCCAATGTCAAATATCACAATAAGGTTACCATTGTGCAACCATCACAACAGTCAAACGCAGTATGGCGAGATATTTTTAATTATAAACAAGAAACAATAACAAACAAAACTGAAGTTTGGGATCTCCTTCCTCCTGATCTATGTAAAAGAGACAGTAAGAAAGTTAGCAGTCTTAGAATTGATCTCTACTAAACAAAATAAATTAAGGCTCTATTCGTCATGAACTTTGCATTATGTAAGTGTTTACGGTTCTGTATGGACATGAATCTCTCGTCACCATAAGAAAAGACAAAGAAAAGCCCGGAAAGCAGTTCACAGAATGGAACTTGCGTGAAAGAGGAAAAAAAAACAGTAAACATATAAGGTAATCTACTTTTCTCTCAGGTTAGTGTGCGCCTTTTTTGTTCAAAGTTTTTCTCTTGGTAAGCTTAATTTTTAAGAGCCTCTGAGTATTTTCTTTAACTTGTAGACTACATGAATACCTTGTAGATGTCAACTTTAATAAATGTTTTTTTTTCTCTCAATGCTGCTATTTTCACAATGATAATATGCAACTTAGCAATCTTAAAATCTGTAAGACAACATTATTATGCTAAGGAGAAATTGTTTTCACAGATTATAGATCCAAATTATATCATCTAGCTAGATCCAGCTACTTTTGAGCCATGTATTTTATTTTCACAACTTTATCTCTGAGAGGAGAGAGAGAGAGAGAGAGAGAGAGAGAGAGAGAGAGAGAGAGAGAGAGAGAGTGTG
>JAWQUT010000046.1:590545-656768 GCA_033807755.1 Ellobium chinense | reverse complement strand
GAAATTGCGGTGCGTTATTTGCATCTTTTTTCAAGAATAGATTGACGTCATTTTGAATGTGATAGGGGCATTACAGCCAATGAGCGGAGTCAACTGTCGGAGGGACAGCCCTTTCATACTCAAATGACATTAAAGAAGACTTGAAAAATGCAGCTTTGATGTGCATTCAGGTAATGAACGATTATCATAATTATAATATAGAGTGACACAGAAAAAAGTGAACCCTGTATTATCTCAAAAGTTTGACAATAGTCAATAAATATTTTTTTCCAAATTTTACAATAGCAAAATGTCACGATATGGAACATACTCACAATACATTTCAATTCTTTGATGCAATTAAACACAGCAACGATTGTCTGAAATTAAAGACCTTATTTCAAAGTTTTGCACAATGAGCGCACATATTGTGCAGTATGATTAAAAAGATTACTGCCCCCTTGGAATGAAATGATTCAGAGATCTAAGAGGACACATTAACAGAAGAAAGACACATAACAAATCAACATCTCATAATGGAAGACGTAGGTATAGTAGAAGGTGGAAACGGAGCACCGAGTAACAGAAGTAAGGAGTGAGCAGACGCAAACAGATGCTCACACAAGGTAGGATAAAGGGGGAAGTGCTCAAGAAGACAAATGCAGAGAGAAAATGGAAGAAGGAAAGAAAGTGATGTGGTGGGAATCGAACCCGCGACCTCTGCGTCAGCACCCATCGCCTTGCCGTCAGTTTGGAATCAGGTAGACGTCTATACACACGACCACGCCACCACTTCCATATAATGGAAGACTTAGACTGTCTTTTGGAACTTGATTTTTATTTTTTATTTCTCAGCTTTGTCAGCACTATGGTTTGTGACACCTATCAGAGGGGCAAATCACTCATTGTGTACAACCCAATTAATCCGCTAATATATAGAATCCCCCTTTTTGGGGGCTCTACCAGCCAGTGTGAGGTTGTAGAAATATGTAAAATGACCTGTGATCTAAATAAAGCATCCAATTTCAAAGTTTCAGGTACAGTTTGAGTCTTCTAGATAAAAAAAAAAAAAAAGTGTGTAGGTCTATGTATTCGTGCACGGTCAAAACCAGCCAAATGAAAAATTGGGAACCAAATCAGAATTCGAGGTGACCGTTTTCGAAAGACATTTGTGAAAAAGTTTTGAGCGTTGACCCCTCTTTTTCTTCCCGTTAAAAGATCGGGCAAAAGAATTATTTAACCTCCATAGAAGAAATTTCCCGAAATCACAGTGGTATAATTATGTAGAATAACACAAAATGTTAATAGGGCCATAAGAAGAAAAACCAATAGGTGCCAAAGACCTTAACTAGCAGCTAGTACCTGGCATGTTTCCACTTAGAAACACAATGTTTACATCATGGTGGTCGAGGTAGGTCATCTAGGCTATCTGGACAGTCTTTTAAACTTCCTCTACCCCTGGGGCCCTCCCCAGCCCCCCCCCCACCCACCCCCCTAGTCTAGCCTGTATGGGACTTAGATCTAGATCTACGTGCTGCAGACTCAGTTTACATGACACACGCTTTTTTTAAAATAGTTTTTTTCTCGTTCTCTTTTTGTCCTTGTCTCTCTTGTTTTCCTCCCACTCTCCACCCCCTCCCCCCACCTTTGACACACACACCCAGTGTTGCCAAAAAATGCACCAAATTTGGCCATTTTTTTTAAATTTAAGATTTCATTCGTTCCTTTTTCCTTCCCTACTTCCACCCCCAACACCACCATCAACCCCTCCCCCCATCCACCCCACCCCACCTCTACCCTTAAGAAAAATCACCACCCCACCCCCTTCTCAGCCCACCCCATAGGCTCACATGGTATTGCCAAAGAAAGCTGCATTTTCTTAAAATTCTTTTGGGCAGATGCACCAAACTCTTGTTTCTCCAGGGCTTTTTCCCCAGTCAATAACAGAATGATCCTTTAAGAAATGCCAATATGATCATTTTTAGGTGTAAAGTGTGTGGTTACAAGTGGATTTGACAATTAAGGGTTGCAAATACGGTCAACTAAAAACTACCTGCTCATGCCAAGGTGTTTACATGGAAGCAATGACCAACCAAGAGGAAGTAATTTTTTCCCTTCTCTCCCAATCACTCCCAGGTTACTCCCCTCTGACTATTCTCTACTAGTTCTCCTCCAAATAGGCTACCATGGCAAAATTTTAGGGTTGAACTGTAGGTTCAAGGGAGCTTTCAAAGTAGCAAAGGGTATGTCATCAAGAGAATTGGCTATTTTGAGAGGTATCAAATTCTAAATTAGACCTTAAGAATGATCAAAGACAGATAATTCAGCAACATGGCCACAGTTTTATAGGAAAATGAATGTGCTTGACAGCTGTATTTTCTAGGGAACTACCAAAGGATATCATCACCTCATCCAATTCATATCAGTCAGTCAGACTATTGAAAATTGTCTGTGTCCCTCTGCAAATATACCTCACCACAGGAATATCATCCTCTGTCATTAAAGAAGCAAGAAAGAGACACTTCAACAGTAGAGAATGCATCACTACTGATTACTCAAAACATATGTAGGAAAAAAGTTAAATGTGGGGAAGGGTTCATGAGGACAAGAGGAGGGGGAGACGACCAGACTTTACAGTAATGACCGACATTGAAAATGGTAGTCTCCCTGTTACAATTGCGGTGGCTGATGGTCTTTGGCACCTATTGTTTTATTCTTCTTTTGGCCCTATTAACATTTTGTGTTATTCTACATACCAGTGTGATTTCGGGAAATTTCTTCCACCATATGTGCTAATACATAGGCCTATACACTTTATTTTTTTTTTAATCTAGAAGGCTCAAACTGTATCTGAAACGTTAAAATTGGATGCCTTGTTTAGATCACAGATCATTTTACATATTTCTACACCCAGAAACTGTAAGATCAAAAAGACGCTCGTCAGATCTGCAGATGTAACCCTAGCACATCAGCTATGTGTCTTGCCAGTATAAGGGAGTTAGCAGATCTCATCATCATTACCACCATCACCACCACCACCAGCACCTGCATTCCTCTGCGCTCCACCCTACTTTCCCCTGGGGACGGCAACACGCAGTTCTGGCCACCTTGGGCACAAGCTAGTGCACGAGAGACCCCTAGCAGGCAGTGAACGATCCCGGTCCATACACCCGTGGACTACCAGACTCAGGCTAACAGTGGCTAACACTATACCAGCCAGGGCCGTAGGATACCTGCCATGATTTTGGCGGAGCCGCAGGAGTATCTTAACCTATCAGAACTAGAAAGGTGTGAGCATACCCTCTATGATCTATGAATAACGATTACCACATACTCAGGGGAAACCCAGAGACTGTCATTTAGTCAAGATACTGATGCTGAGCCTGTAACACAAAGATCAACGAGATCGCCTCATTATCCAGGAGACAGACAGTGAAATCTGCTATTACAGCCATAGTCGCTATAATTATAANTCTGATCCTTATCTAAGATGGCTGTGGGTAGCTAGGTTTTAAAAAGACTTCCTGGTTAGGGTGGTTAGCTATAATTCATTTTTTCTGTGTAAATTAGTAAATTAATAAACAATAGAGACAAGAAGATTTGCAACTGAACTGTGATATACGTGTACAAAGATCTGATCAGGTCTGATCCTTAGTGAAAGTGATGGTAAATTACTCAGTTTTAAAAAGATTTCCTGGCAAAGGCAGATAGCTAAAATCCACCATTCTTCTGTGGAAATTTGCAAAGAAATTAACAATAGAGACAAGGAGATTTGCAGCTAGACTGTGGTATAAGTGTGGAATATCTAATATCTCTCTTTATTCAGTGTGCTGTGTGAGACATCCGGAATGGAAAATTTGACACATGAACGGTAGAAATATGACATATAGAGAGCTTTAAAAGGAAAAGGGTTGTTTAAAGCGAGGAGTGTAAAGACACCAACTGTTTCCAAGATGACACGTTGTATCGCATTGCTGGCAATCCTGTGTGCACAAATATTGCTGATATCATGTAAGTACCATTTGATAGAGATGGTTGTCTCAGTATCTTCCAAGTGGCTGTCTCTCTCTCTGTCCGCTCCCTCCCTACTACTGTCACTAGGTGCTCCATTTCCACTTGTACTACATCTTTGTTATCGCAATGTGAAACGACCTTGTCTTGTTCACTATGTTCAGTATTGTGTGTGCTCCTATGGATTTGTCGTGCAGAACCTGAGGCTTAATTGCCGTTGATTGAAAAAGCGATGCTGAGGCTTGTTATGTGTGTGTCTCGTGCCTAGCGCTATTACGGTTAGTTTACTGTTTGGCTTCACTCACTCACTCACTCACTCACTCACTCACTCACTCACTCACTCACACTCACTCACTCACTCACTCACTCACTCACTCACTCACTCACACACTCACTCACTCACCCGGAGACCGGTAAGCTTGTTTACATCTTTCGATAAATCGGTTCGCAGCCAGATAACAAAATAGTTTTAATATTATTCTTCATAGGCTCAGAGAATGTTGCAAATAAGCCTTACTGATTTTGCAACTTTTTCTAATACACTGCAAAGAAAAGGGGGAACGTGTGTTGAGGGATTTGGAGGGGGCTGGGGGTGAGGGGGATGAGAGGATGAAGGAATTTTCGTATGTGACATAAACACTCAGTATGTTTCTGACCCATCTCAAACTGACACAAGCCTAACAATATTCATCTGATTCATCTCAAACATAAGAAAACCAGTAATTTGCTTTTTTCCTCACATTGACTCCATGATTAGTTTTAGACTAGCATGGAAACCCATTCTAAGAATGAGGCATTAAGTGACTAAAATAAAACTGTTTGATACTTGGAGATTCTTGCATTATCACTGTAGTGCAGTAGCAATGTAATGGAGGAATTGATAAGGACAAACAGTTAGAAAACTCTATGCAACGTTTGAAACACTTCTTTTGAGCCAAGGCAGAGATATTCAGAACGATCATAAACCGTATATTTCCGATCGCCCTATAGGTATGAAGATGCCAATGTTTTTTTCACTGTTGGCTAATGTTAGGTTTTACACCTCTCATTAACTTATCCTGGGGTGCCGAGTCAAATACTTTCCAAATGATATGTTGTTTAGTTCTTCCTCCAAATTTTGACACAAAGAAAAATGCCCCTAAACCAGTTAGCTTTTGATAACTTAGGCAGTGAAGCAGACAACCTAATATTTTAGGCCTTTTCACTCAGTAAACAGGGTAACCTTACCCACCCAGCAACAACCAGAAATTTTATACTTGAGTGACTAAACCTCACCTATGATTCTACACACGTATTTTCACCTATCTAAGCCTTTGAAATTAAATTCCAACTCCTTTCCCCCCCTCCCCATGGCCAGTTCTCCGATTGTATAGGGATTATTTAAAAATGCATATTTTTATGCCAGGCACTGTTGGCATTCTCATATCTATAGGATTTTCTCCCGTTCCATGAAAGGAACTCTCTGACTTTTTCTGTCTGCCGTCTGTCTGTCTGATTGATACCAAGAACAGTCCCCCGTGGCACGATTCGTCGCCAGCATGGTTCATTATGCAGCATATCATACCGAGGCGAGGCACTTGACTGCCTGAATCGACACCTTTCCTATGTGTTGTGCGTCTCCACTGTATAGATAAACTATAACTAGCTCGAGGAGAACAATGGAAAGTAAGATTTTTTATGTGGGATTCATAAATAAATAGCTTTTTATTAGTTGTTTTCAGCCATAAGTCATTTTTGAAGGAGAAGCATGTTCCGTGAACAAACAAAAATTGACTTAGGGAGATAGAAACTTAAATACATTAAAGAACACACACACATACACATTCAGAAACATACGTTCATCGATACATGATATAATTGTGTAATTTTATTGTATTGTATTTTTTACTGCTCATGAAGCACCGTTTTGTTGCAATTCAGTGGTACAGTAGGAAAATACCCAGGACTCACATTCACGCATACACTTAAAAATCTTCATTTATTTATTTTCAACACCAGCTGAGTTTGGGGAGAGGGGGGAAGGGGGAGCGGTTTGAAGAGGCATGTNGTTGGAGGGGGGTGGGTTTGGGGGTGTGAAAGAATTCGGGGACTAGGGCGAAGGAAGAGAGAGTTGGGAACTTGGGTGGAAGTGATAGGGTCATGTACTGTTGTACCCAGAGATGGGGGAGGGGGGATTATGAGGGTAGGGGTCTCGGGTTGGGGAGGGGGGAGGGAGCATGGGTTCCAGCCCCTTTTGGGTCTCTGCTCCCAGGCCCCGAGCAGAGACCTCAAACTGGTGTCACCCACATCCAATCACTACATTACTTCAATTAGTCTCATTTTTAACAACAAGAGAGTGTTAAGTTACCAGTTCAACAAAATGCCGATCTATCACTTGCATTAAAACATGTGAATAAAGATTAAGATCAGAGATTCGTAGAAGTTACACACAGTATACAACATGGCTGCAAGGCTGGTGAAATTGTTCTTCCCAATTCAGATAAAAGGCACGTATTATTAATTGTAAGGTCTGGGGGGTTCTGGAAAGCAGATCCCATAGAATAATTTCACTTGAATTTCTTGAAGTCTGTTCTTGGTGTGAGGAGAAGCACCCCTAATTGTTTCGTATATGGAGAATTGGGGATGCTTCTCATGATCATCGAGAGACAAGTACTAACCGTAAAATATTGGTTAAAAATTATTCGGGAAAGTTTTGATGAAAATAATCTAACGAAAATGTACACAAAGAATTATATAAAATGTCAGTTGTCAGATTCAGTGATGGTATCTTGGACAGCACTAGTTAAAAACCGTTTATCTCGTAATGGCTTCGCATATGTATGGATGGAACAGAATGCTGAGGATGAAAACGTATTTCTATCTGAGTTTAGATACGTTTAACAGACTGTTATAGACAGGAATGGAAGGAGGTAGTGACAGCCAGTAGTAATAATAGATTGTATAAACATATCAAATCCGACCTGGAATATAAAAGTTACTTAAACGTATGTCACAGAATTGCCAGGAGAATGGCTCTTACTAAGGTCAGACTAAGTTCACATGCATTTATGGTGGAGAGGGGGAGGTGGGAGAGATCTAAATTAGACCATAAAAATAGAAGCTGTAGCTTATGTAATGATATAGAGGATGAGTTCCATTGTCTGATAGTATGTCCACAGCTAGATGAGAAAGGGGTAGATGAGTGGCGATAGTGTGCATGAGGAACACGGTATTTGGCAGTGGATTGTATTCATGTATTGTAATGTATTATGTTGGCCTATGACCTAACAAAACCTTTGAACTTGATTAATTGACTTCAAAACTTCAGTGAAACACCCCCCCCCCCCCCCCCCCCCCCCCCNATCCCCAAACTGAAGTAAAATAAGTGATGAAATGGATATCAGACATGTTTAGTCATTTTCCCATTTACACCTTACTTTACTGGAAGTTTTGCATCAAGAACTCTCAACCCTATCCCACATTGAAAGAAAGAAAAAAAAAAAAACAAAGAAAAGGAAATAGGCTTCTGAAACTTACCACATAATTTATCGCTTCTAATGTGAATTTCTTTACTCTTTTTCCAGGTGAATCGTGTAGTTTGTTAGAGAAAGAAGAGGGAACTTCCGTACTCTATCACACGGATTTTTTGGAACCCAGTACGGCGCTACCCATTGTTTGGAGTGTCATCACTCCAAGTGACGTCATAAAAGTGGCTTCCTGTGGCCCTTTTCTGAAATGTAGAAATTACTTCCCTTCTGAGTTCAATGCAACTATACAATTTTATAACAGACAAAGCACTTCCCGGGTATTAGTTTCTTTGAGAATAGCATCGCTTAACAGAACCATGAGGGGTCTTCAGATTGCGTTTAACTCGTATCAAAGTGTTGTATGCGAGTTCCACATATTCAGTAAGTGTAGTGCTGTATTATCAAGCCTTCCTTCTTCTTCTTCTTCTTCTTCTTCTCCAGTAATTAGATTTTTTATCTAATACATCGCTTTAGTTTTCTTTTCTTACCATTATTTATTACCATTCTCTTTGTTCTTATTGCAACCGTCGTCATGACGTAAAATCATCATTATTATCATCATCATCAACGTCGTTGTTGAGGAACATTGAAGACAGAAGGGAGGAAGGAAAGGAGTGAGTGAGTGAGTGAGTGAGTGAGTGAGTGAGTGAGTGAGTGAGTGAGTGAGTGAGTGAGTGAGTGGGAGGTAGTGCATATGAACATACGTGCATGTATATCTGTGAGCGTGGGAGAGAGAGAGGAAGAGAGAGAGAGAGAGAGAGAGAGAGAGAGAGAGAGAGAGAGAGAGAGAGAGAAAGGGAAGGAATAAGGGATAGAGAAAGAGAGAGAGAGAGACAGGGAAGGAATAAAAGGGAGGGATAAAAAAAATTCCACCAGTGAATCTGTCAGTTCAGCTAGGCAATGAATAAGTCAACACAGAATCATCATTTACAGTTATCATCATGTCAGTCCTTCTTGTCCGCAGCAAGGCCAGTTAACCTCACTTGTTCTAGACCGGAGATAGAGAATGAATTTATCAAAGTTACATGTACCAGCGCTGACCAGGTCTTACCAAACCCTGTTTGCGTGTTTGACTATTTGGTAAGTGATTTCCTCATATCAGCAAGCTTCATTTAGGAAAGATCACACTGAGATAAAGCCACCTAATGTCAAATAAGACGTCATTCCATTCGTGTGTCTTGTAAACTACGTCACTAGTGGGACAGCATTCGTTTGGAGTCCCACTGTCGTGAAGGGAAATAATCAACCTTTCTGTCTACAGACCGACAGATTCATCGATCGACTAACCGACTGACCTACCTATCTACCATTGTACCTACCGATCTGGCTATCTGCCTGTCTACCTGCCTGCCTTCCTGACTTCCTTTCTGTTTGCTTACCTATCCATCCACCCAAAAATCTACCTTCCAACCTACCTATTTGTCCACCGCCTTACAGGTCGACGAGTGACCGACCGACCTACCAGCCTACTTACCTATTTACCTACCTACTTACCTACTATCTATCTATCTATCTATCTATCTATCTATCTATCTATCTATCTATCTATCCTACCTACCTACCTACCTACCTACCTACCTATCTACCTACCTACCTACCTCCTACCTGCCTGCCTGCCTACCTAACTACCTACTTCCTCCATAATAATCCTTGCCATCCCACCACCAGCCTACCTACATATATGCCTCGTTACCTTCCTATCCTGCTTGCATGAAAATCTAAGATTCTAGTTCTATATCACTGGAAATATTATTTATTGCCAGCCCGAGGACCCGCCTTTCCAGTACAATGTCATTTATGACGATTCTCTCCGTACGTGTACACTAACTGGAAGACCGACATCCTTCACATCCCAGGCGGAGTATAGTTTCCGACTACAAATGTATCCAAACGTGACAGATGGGCAAACCTACAGTGTGAGCACTGACGGATGGACACCTCCCTTGGCAGTTCGTGAGTTCCAGCCATTTATAGGAATTTTCAGCTTGTCATTTTTTACTGAAGTCACATTATGGAGAGATGAAACTGTCAAGAAAAGAGTGTCTTTATTTGCAAAAAAAATCTCACTGTACGTATTTGAACACTCTAGTCCCTGCTGTGTGCACATTCGTTCATTTTTGTTTGTGTCTATTTGTTTGTTTTCTTCCGTCTGTTTGCTTGATTGTTTGTTTCCTAGTCCGCTAGATCAACCAATTTTGTGACACATTAGAATTTCATATTCCGCTGTTATCAAGACAACTTTATTTTGCTTAAGTTCTAAAAATATATGCACATCCAAAATAATATCAATGCGACAAACAATTAGATAGGCACCAATATTATCATATCATACATATTCACATGGTACAAACCCGAAACGAATATATGACACAGACTCCCCTTTGACGTCCGTGTTGGTCACGTGACGTAAAGTATGTCTTCATAGTGTTTAATGGTGTGTGTACGTCTGAGTGTTTGTCTTGCTGAGTTACCAAATGAAGCCTAACGGCCTTTGGTTGAAGAGGGGGGCGGGTGAGCTTGTGATGTGTGTGAGTCTCGTGCTTAGCGCTATGACTGCTAGTCTTCTGTTCGGCTTCGGGAAAGACCCCGGCCACTAAGCCACTTTTTTGGAGTGGCGGCGTGGTCGTGTATAGACGTCTACCTAATTCCGAACTGACGGCAAGGCGATGGGTGCCGACGCAGAGGTCGCGGGTTCGATTCCCACAACATCACTTTCTTTCCTTCTTTCATTTTCTCTCTGCATTTGTCTTCTTGAGCACTTTACACTTTATCCTACTTGATTTTCATAGTGATGGTTAGACAATGTGCATTTCCTTCATATTTCCCTCCATCAACCCATCCGTAAAATGGGTACCTGGCTATAGGCAGTGGAGGATATTGTCAGATTGCTAATAACCAGCGCCTACAAATGGCAGCGGCACTGTATACTCCCCAGGAAGCTGAGAAAGTCCTAGAGTAATCAGGCCTAATGGGGTAATAATAGCGTGAACTCGGGTGTGCGGGCATAAGTGTGGATACGAGAGTTCTAAACCACATTATTGTTTTTTTTTTAAATTATTATTTCCAGGACGCAATATAAATATGTTCAATGGCCGTAGATTTATACTCAGAACACAGCGCTAAGCACGTAGCAACTAGTAGTCAGCAAGCAGTTCTGCCGTAGACACACCTAAGAAAACAGTGTGGTTCACATGAAGACATATTATGGGGCTTTGTCAGTGACGTCACTTATAGGGAGTGCTTAGATGGATTGGTGGCTCTGCAGATTTTGCATTTATCCTCCGAGTTCTTTGATACCCAGATCAATTCATTCTTAATGGACGTCGCTGGAGCTTGGCTAGTTATGTAATGTTACATTACGTTCCATTTCGTGTCGTTCCATTCCATTAAGGTTACAGAAGCCTAATCCAATTTCCCTCTTTGAGCCAATAAACTGTTTTCTCTACTGTCACTTACAAGAAATTCCACAATCGCTAAGTCTTCTTTAATTATTTGCAGAATTCAATGAGCTTATTAAAAAATAAATGATGTTCAGAATATGGATCTTGCAGTTCGTTTACGAGCTGCGAACCGATACATCGAAAGGTGTAAACAAGCTAACCAGTTTCCTTAACGACAAGTGCTCCGCACAGAAGGCCACACCGAAACTGAAGTGAATGACCCAAACTTCAGGTTTTATTTACAAAATCAGAAGAGAATGTAAAATAATTCGCAGGTGGGTTCACAGATCTAGGGCCCATTCTGTCTTCCTAACGCATGTAACAGCATGTTATTTTCAGCCAATTAGAAGTCTGTAACCTTAAGTTACTTTACATCACGTCACACCACGGTACGTTACGGTATGTTATGTTATATTAAACTCTGCCACGCCACCATGACCTAGATTACAACCATCATAACCATGCCATGTCATTTCCATCACTACTCTCTGCAGAAATGGTGAGTTTTATGGCCAACAACCAACCCACATCCCTTGAATTCAAAAACGGAAGTGACGTCAACCTGGTCTGTACACTCGACAGTAGTACTCCTTACACATTGGAACTCCTGAGAGCCGACAACATCATAACCATTGGTACACACCAGAACATTGTGATGCAGGTCATAAAGGCAGACCCGAACTTTTCAGGGACTGAATATTCATGTCGAGTGAGGAACTACAAATTTGGCGAGTTTAGCGATGTTGGAATTCTGGGAGACAGTATCAAAATTTACGCAAAAAGTAAGTTCGGTTTAATCTTGTCCCTCCCAAGGCTGAATCTTTATATTAAAAGACTGTATATCCCTTTATCTTTATGCGGATATTCGGTCGGTTCATTACAAAAAAAGAAATCCAGATAGACGTCTTCATCACTGTTTTCTCATTCTTAAAATGAGACAACTTCTAAAAAGAAAAAAAAAAAGGAGTATAAAGCTTTGTTACAAATCGTACTGGTTTATTACCAACTTTTGTACTATTAATAGAAATAAGAACATTTCTTGTTCGAGAGGGGGGNGGGGGGGTGGGGTGGAGGAAGCCTCAGTCTCTTTGTGAAACCAAGGCATTCCAGTTATTATTTCCCTTTCATGCTGTGGCGTAATTTTTTTCTTAGAATATAATATGAAGATTAAAATAAGATGGGTGGATTTAAAAAAAAAAAAAAGTGAATACAGTAGTGTGATAGAATGAGCAAAATAAATTAATGATCGTATTAATGATAGAAATGAACTAAAGGGAAAAAAAGTTAATGATGTAAATGAGTATGCAAAGAGAAATATGAAGGATAAAGAGATTTGTTTTACTGTCAGCTACGATTCCTTCTTAATAATTCGGTATAAAACACCAGTGGAAATGAAACAAACGCTCCATGTAAGTAGCCACTCAGAACTAGGCACTTTCGGGTTCATTGGTGTGTAAGCTTAAAACGTTTAAGAAGAGGTTTAACAAGCTTATTGGGGTAAGCCCAGACCCACAACGGTGATACACTGGCAAAAATACAATTTACGACAGGACAGCCCATGAATATTTAATGTACTATGACTGCTAAATTCACACACTTTCACAACGTACCTGTACATTCCCCTAATTATGTTTACAATGTTCATTTTACATTTAGCTCTATTAACAAATGAATCACTTACTTACACTAATATCAAAGCACAGCTGGGCCCATCAGTAAGGAATGATTCATCATTTTCAAACAGATTATGTGTCTATTTGCAACATCACTTCAAAGCTTTACATTGAAGGCTTGAAGGATTTATATTATAATATCCAATATTTTTCACTTAACTGATATGGAAGTTTAGCATCCTACAATACATCAGCTCAGAAATCATTCTGTTCTTGTGTGCAACAGGATCTTTTAAAAAAGGGAGGGGGGAGAGAGGAGGAGGAGGAGGGAGTCAACAGAAGGATGCTTGGAAATCATGAAAATCAGACCCAACTGTGACCCAGCTTTTTTCGAATATCGGGAAGTAAAAGGGTCAAAACACTTGCTAGAAGGAGGACATCTACCTTCGAAGATATTCTATTGGCTCGCTCTCCAACAAATAAAAAAAAACGTTTCCTATCTCTCAAGAATATCAGTGGACTTGTTTTTAAATCTTTTGCGACAGACCCCTGTTTTTAACGCACATTAAAATGCAATTTCTTATACAGGTATTTCATTCTTCACCTCCGAGCTTATGTAGATCTAGATCTAGATCTGCAGAGTGACGAAAAAAAAAGAACTAACACCCCCACTCCCCGTCCACATCCCGAATCCTTATTGTGTTCCATAACTTTGACAATAAGCAAGATATATCATTCAAACTTTTCAATAACAAATGTGATGAAATTAATCATAGCAGTAGTAAATTTCAATCCTGTGATGTCAACAAGTTTAACAAGTCTATTAGGAATAAGCCCAGACCACAGAAGTGGTATATCGCGAAAATACAATCTGCAACACGACAGCACATGGATATTTTAAGCACTATAACTATTAACTTCACACATATTCACAATGCATTGTTACATTCACGTGCATTCACATTTTCCTACAATTTACATTTAGTACTAATATGTACCACTCACTTTCACTAATGATCATTCAGTCCTTACACCCATTCTTTTTTCTTCTAATGATTTAGTAGCAATATACATTTTACTAAAATGTTTGTAACACAATTTTGATGAATATAGCCAATCTAACTAAAACATTCGTTTATATACAGACCACTTTCCTGGAATTAGAAACCACTTTTCCAAGTATAGCGCAACGAGCAAACATGATGTCCAATACTATATATACGAGAAAAGTACGATTGCGGGTTGCGCTGAATGAAATAATTCACTGATTTGAAACGATACTATAACAAAAGAAAAAAAAACCCACAGCAAATCGACATAAAATATTTGTTATGACTTAACGATCACTTCAAATCAGGGTGTCGTTACAGGAGGTCTTTTGAGCAACAATGCGATTGCGTATACAGTATATGAAAAGAGAGAAAAAAATAGGAACACTTTTTTTTCTGTTTTTTACCAAATCATGGAACCTATGTCAACTTTTATCAGCCTTGGCGATGTACTTTCTTTAAAAACAACTTTGTTTAAAGATTTACAGAAAAAAATGCACTTTTCCTTACAAAATTCTTCCATAACGCTCATGTTACTCATCCAGAATAGGACCATTGACATAGTTTTGGATATTTGAAGCTATTAACTATTTCCTGCCTTAGGTTCAGAATCCGGGACAGTTTAGAATTAATGAAAAATGGATGAACCGGAATGTTTTAGATAAAAAGAAATCATCAGAAGCCGTTGGGAATGCTCCATATGGATATCCAGCGGTCAGCATCTGACGGGTACCATCAGCCTTCACACGTTGTGTCATTTGCTGGGGTGGACTGAGCATATATGGGGATGCCTAATACGCTATGACGTCGGTCCGGACCCCAAGTAGCCCCAAGTAGCCCAAGTGTGTGTTTGTTGTTGGTATTGCTGCTGCTGCTGTTGTTGTTGTTGTTGTTGTTGTTGTTGTTCTTCTTCTTCTTCTTCTTCTTATTGTTCTTCTTCTTCTTCTTCTTCTTCTTCTTCTTCTTCTTCTGCACTTCTTTTTAATCGTCATCCTGTATAGTAATTCTCGAACAATTTATTTTTTTCAGGTCCCTTGCAGCTTGCATCCACGACACAGAACAACACAGTGTATTACATCCGAAGCTACGACGTATTTCTAACGTTCTCTGTCTGGGGCTATCCTCGTCCAAGTATTCCCTATATTGTTTACCGATATCCTAGCATGGCAAGTTGGCTCAGAGAATATACTTTCTCTTCCGTTCTGAAGGACTTCCCTGATACCATTCCACCAATGTATGAGATAACTGTATATACTACGTATGACAAAATTCGAACCTGGGCCACCTATGCTCTGTACGTTACCAACGGAGAGGGACATGATGCCCTATGGATTCATTTTACTTTTGAGAACCGCATGACCACTGTCTCCACCACCACCAAGAGATGGATCTTTGGTAAGTGTGTGTGTATGTGTGCATGAGTGTGTGTGTGTGTGTGTGTGTTGTTGTTTTTTTTTTCTTCTTCTTCTTCATTTTCTTCTTCTTCTTCTTTTTCTTCTTCTTCTCTTCTTCTTCTTCTTGTAGTGCTACTATTAAGTATCTCTATTCTTTCATGTGTCTGTGACCAGCTTACAAGGAATGGTGATAATAATGACAGTAATGTAGAATAATATAATATATTGTCCAAAAAAACAACGAAACGCATATTCTGTTACCCGCATATAGCTCATATATTTTTATATCATTTTAAAGAGAGGGAAAATGTATAATGGGTTCGTCCGTGTATTTGATGAACTGTTAACAGTGACAGAGAGTTCTGTGCCCATTAGCCTGAAAAGTATCACTCCTGAGCAAGTTTAAATAAACCTGAAAATATTATGTAACAGTCCATAACTCGAAAACTACTTATGGTAAATTCACGAGATTTTGCATGTGAGTGAGTACCAAAGCAGGGTATAAAATGAGACGATTAGAGCTTTCCGACGGTCATTTGTTGTGCTGAAATTGCAATGCCCCGAACAACGACGATACCAAACTATTGGCCGTTTACAGGCCGGCGAACGGCAGGATCAAGTTGCTGCACATTTTAATGTGTCTCAATCGACGAATAGCTGTCTTGCTAATCGATTTAATTCAACCAATTCTACAGCAGATCGCCATAGAAGCGGAAGACCAAGGGCGACAATTCAGGCACAAGATAGCTATAATATTCGTCTACGCCACCTCAGGGATCGCTTTATCTTGGCATCCTCGACCTCTCAGGCACTTTCTAGTCGAAGGAGAATATCCGACCAGACTGTGTGGAATCGCCGCCTTCGAGAGGCTGGATTAAGAGCCTTTCGCCCAGTGAGGGGATCAGTTCTTACCCGTGAACACTGCCAGCAACGACGTCAATGGTCAGTGCAGCATGCTCAATGGAGGAATCAGGAATGGAGACGTGTCTGGTTCAGTGATGAATCCAGATTCCTTCTTACACATCATTATAGACGTCATCGCGTGTACAGGAGAATAAATGAACGATTTGCTGACAACTGTGTTGAAGAAGCACCTGCACACGAAGGTGGGACTGTCATGGTCTGAGGAGCCATCAGCCACCATGCCTAGAGCAATCTGGTGCGTATACGTGGGAATTTACCAGCCCAGGACTACGTTGACATCATTACCTCACATGTCCTTCCTCTCCAGCAAAGACCCAACGCACTTTTTCAACAGGACAAAGCCAGGCCGCATACTGCTCGAGTCACCAGGGCTCATCTGACTCAAACCAACGTGCAAACTCTTCCTTGGCCCTCAAACTCACCTGATCTCAATCCTTTTGAGCATATTTGAGACGAATTGAATAGGCGGCTAAGACGTCGAGTTGTCGCCCCTGCTACCCTTTAGGTCTTTGACACCTATTGTTTTTTCTTCTGTTGGCCCCATTAACATTTTGTGTTATTCTACATATACCACTGTGATTTGGGGGGAAATTTCTTCCATGGAGGTTAAAGTACTTTTTTTGCCCGATCTTTTGACGGGAAGAAAAATGGGGGGTCAACGCCCACAATTTTTCACAAATGTCTTTCGAAAAAGATCACCTCAAATTCTCATTTGGTCCCCAAATTTTCATTTGGCTGGTTTTAACCGCGTGCGAATACATGGGCCTACACATTTTATTTTTTTTTTTATCTAGAAGGCTCAAACTGTACCTGAAACTTTAACATTGGATGCTTTACTTAGAGCACAGGTTATTTTACATATTTCTACACCCTAACACTGTCTGGCAAGGCCCCCAAAAAGGGGGATTTTATAATGCGGATTAATTGGCTTGTACACAATGAGTGATTTGCCCTTCTAATAGGTGTCACAAACCTTGATGTCCTTTTCCACATCCTGGATCAAGAGTGGTGAGCCATACCAAGGAGAGTCATGCGAAATTTAATCACTGATGCAAATGGTGGTCATACTCAATATTGACCTTTAAGTCTAAATGAGATCTGTGACGTGTGATTTTTCAACCAGATATGTTCAATCAACAATGAAAAGGTCATAAATGGATATTGATTTGTCTTTCCTTTATTCTCCGTTCATGCTTTTGTATTGCATGACTTAAACTATAATTTTATTTTGTTACTAAACAGGAATATGCGTTTCTTTTTTTGGACAGTATATGTATCCTGGCTGTGAAGGAGTCCAATTTGGAGCAAAAGACTGAAATAAGGGGGTAACCTATCCTTCTTTTGGAGATTGTAATGTTTTAGTGTGGCGCGTAATGCCCTTTTATAATGCAGTACCTTTTGCACAGAGTTGCACACCAAAAGGCTAAACAGTGATTCTTTTTTTTTTCTGCTGTGAATGTTGATCTTAGAACAAATTTATCTCAAAATACAAGTGTTATTTCATTAAATAGATTTCACATGTATATATTTGACATAGAGAGTTTGTTTTTCTATGTTGAATTATTCTTATTACATCTCTTTTAGGGATAGACCTAATGTATTCTTTAGACACAAATATTGAAAACCCCTTTGTCACTATGCGCATTAATGTGTCTAAAATACATGTGTGAAATCCAGTGGTGAAGGAAAAGCAATATTTTGCTCTAAAGTGTTCCTAAGGTCAACATTCACAATGGGAGAAAAAGCGCACTGTGTAGGACATTGGTGCGCAGCTTTGCATGAAAAATGTACTGAATTAAAACATGGGCAGTGCGCACCAAGATAATACACTACAGTTGTCTGTTAGCTTTTATCGCATTGTGATATCATGCAGCTCGAGTAATGGCGGCGTGAGGAGGGTGATCATCTCAATATTCCAGCGGGTTTTTCTCAAAAATAGTCAGAGGAAGGATAGTGAACGAGGTTTATAAAACAAAATGGATATTTTTTTAGGCTGTGAGGCAAATATCTACCCTTTAAGGGATGAGGGATAACCACATAATTATGGATACCAAACCATTCACAAACAGTCTAATGAATTTTTTTTTTGTTTTTTGTTTTTGTTTGGACAGACACATCTACATCGACGTCGTTCTCGCCTTCCTCCAGGGGAGTGCAACCGTACATGTGGGCCCCGCCTGTTGCAGGTGTCGTAGTTTTTCTTTTGATTTTCTTTCTTTTTATGCTTATCCGCCGAGCTAGGATGTGGAGAAAGCAGGAGCAGAGAGTGTCTAGACTACATCCCTCAATGCTGCCGTCGCTGCCGCATTCTTCTGGAAGAACCGGTGCCTACCGAGAACAACCGGTTAGAGGCTGTCCCAACGTCTACTTCACCACCGCCTCTGGCGGTCGCGTCACGTGTGATCCTCCCCCTTATGAGGAGTTGCCTGCAGTGGCTGGCAATCTTGGCGTCACTCATGATTCTACAGACACAACTTCTGGTCATGACATGCAGCAGATTGTAACACCACCACCATATGACACAGGTAAACAATTAAGCCATGTACGGTAGAACGTAGACATTAAGCCATGTACAGTAGAGCGTAGACATTAAACCTGCCTTGGTGCACAGAAAAAGTAAATGCGCAGAAATCCCCAAAAACCTATACATTTACGTTGCAGAAAAAAAAACAACACTTCCATTTTAACGTCTTCATCTCCGCCATCTTTTTTCTTATTATTTCCTTGACCTCATCATTTAAGAACCCTCCTTGACTGCCACAACTACTGATATTTTTGTTCTTTTGATGTCCTCATAATTATTGCTGAGGATTCCATTTTCTTAGTGAGTTGGTAGCCGTTTGTTGTTGTAGTATTTCTTAAAAACATTNTCTGTATTTAGTAGTTCATGTTACATGTTTTTCTGTATTTAGTAGTTCATGTTACATGTTTTTCTGTATTTAGTAGTTCATGTTACATGTAATTCTGTATTTAGTAGTTCATGTTACATGTAATTCTGTATTTAGTAGCTCATGTTATATGCAATTCTGTATTTAGTAGCTCATGTTACATGTAATTCTGTATTTAGTAGCTCATGTTACATGTAATTCTGTATTTAGTAGTTCTTGTTACATGCATTTTGGAAATGATCAGTGATATACTTAAGTAAACCTGAAACTTGTTTCTTAACAGTGTGTAAACCTGGCGACCTACCGCCCCCTTACACAGACATCTCAGAGTAAAGCAAAAACGACGCGGTAAGTGAATCTTTTTTTTTTTCAAACATTTGAGGACTTGCGCATTAAAGATGGAATCTCTTACCATCGTAGGAATTACATTGCCTCGACGTGTCAAATGCTCCCCTGGGTGCATTCAGCATCGATACACTAATGCAATACTTATGATGATAAGAGATCCCATCGTTAATGCGCAAACTCTCAATCAGTGGTGCAGCGAACGGAAGAACGCACGATCGAACGAAAGACCGGACGGACGGACGGATGAATGGATGGAAGGACTGACGAACTGAGGGGCGAAAGGACAGTGTGAGTGACAAACAAACAAACAAACAAACAGTATGCTACTAACAGTGTCCCTGAAGAGAACTGTGAAATGCAGTGTTTGTGCTACAGAGTTCAAATGTTTGTAATGGATTTGTAGATACCGATCGTGCGCAAGGATAGGACTATGAATAGTAGACAGAAATACAAGAAAAAACAGACTGCAGCACAAGTAGGGAGCCAACAGACAAGACCATACAGGAAACCGTGTATGGTGGGAAGAAAACAGTGGAGAGTATATAGAAAAAGATGAGAAGGATAGGAAGGAATGGAAGAAAAGGAAGGAAGAGAGATGAACGAATAAGAAAAAGGTGAACAAAATCGAAGAAATGAAGAGGCCTATTACATTGAAAGTAACCTGTCTCATAATGGAAGACTTAGACTGTCTTTTGGAATTTCATTTTTTTTCCTTTTTTTTTTTTCAGCTTTTTCAGCATTATCGTGAAGACAAGAGGAGGGGGAGACGACTGGACCTTACAGTGATGACCGAGGTTGAAAAGGGTTGTCTCCCTATTACAGTTGCGGTGGCTGATCCGCTCCAGCGGACCTGTACAAAATATACAATTTTAACGGAGATAATAGAGAGCTTTCATGTTACAACTTCGGATCTCATACAGACAGTTGTAGCAGACGTCGGCCTGAGTATGCCGCATTTTGTACTGCTACAGTCATAAACAGAAGCATTCTTCGGACCAAATTTTGAGATCGTGTTATCAGAAGTTTGTGTTAATTAGTGTGCTTTTTGTAAGACAGAAGGGACAAACCTGTTTGAATCGTTCAATGATATGCAAAGCAGGGATTTGTGTCATGCATTGTTTGTGGTAATGGTGTTCTACTGCAGATGTGAAATTTACGTCAAAGTTGTCACAAGCGGTATAACTCTAACATCAGGAAAGTTCATATACGCATGCTTAGACCTCCCATAACTGACGGTGAGAGATACAGACTTGAATCTAAAATCTCTCTCATAATGTCTATGTACACTGAGGCAATGTGCTGGTTTATGTGACACATAACTTTAGGTACTGGACTGAGCTGTAAATAACTTTTTATTATAGATAAAGATTGCATATCGTCGGCGGAATGATAGAATCGGCTAACTGCAAAATTTTTGAAAAAAATTTTTTTTGGCTAATCTGAATCATCATATAACCCTATACACCCTATAAAAATCTCAGAAAACACAGGGCAGTGGAAAAACATTTATTTTGATAATTTTATAATCGGCTAACTACGTGCTTCGAGTAGCCGGGAATGATAGGATCGGCTATCTGTAACCTGAGCGGTGGGACATTTGTTATAAGCGTTGTATTACTCTGGGATAATGAATTTTGGTGTTGTCACTACACTGTCTAGATGGTTGAGGTATTCATCCTGATGTCATAGTTTGTTGTATATTCAATCGCCCGATGATCCTGCACGACTCTATTACTTCATCTCAAAAACAGCCCCTACCATCGGCTCCACGCAATATCGATGCCCATGTTCCTGTGCAGCCTTCGTCCATTGTTCCAGAATTCTTAGGCACAGCCAAACCAGACATGAACATCGCAGTTGAACCAGCAATCAACATACAAACAGCTGCTGAACTAGAAGACATCGATACCGCGACAAAGAGGAAAGGCCCCAGTGAATGGACAGGAAACAAAAGAAAATATCTTTTGAAACAGGACAGGAGTACGTATGTCATGGCACTGAAATGCCTGCGCGTCAAATGAAAGCGAGGTGCTCATGCAAAAGTAAAGATATACAGTGCCATCAGTTTACAGAGGAAGACAGGGATGGTATATTTCGTTATATTTGGTCCCTTTCATGGTCCGAAAAAGATTACTTCGTCAAAAGTCTTGTTGACCGAACTTCTACGAGACAACCGAGTTCAGAAGCTTCCAGACCCTCTACTTCCTCAAAAAGGATGGGCTGAAGCTAAAGGTGTGCAAGTCAATGTTCCTGGCGACTACAGCTCTAATAAACCTTTATGTTGGATCGGTTATGAAAGATACAGACAAATCACCTGCAAATGTAAGCACGACAACATTGCCTTCTTCTGGACATAAATACTATGAAAGAGCGAAGAAGGAAAAGCGTTTTTTGACTGAGGAATTTAGGATCCATTGCCTAAATGCCTTTGCATTAATGCCGTCAGTCAACAGGAAAATTATGATTGAAACCAATTATGCGAGGAATGCCAGAACTCTACAATCTCTATGTTGAAAAGTGTGAAGAGCAAAATCGGAAGCCATTGTGTAAGAAGGCACTGGCAGAACAATTCAAACTGAAAAATCTATCATTCTTCCAGCTCAAAAAAGATCAATGCAATCTATGTGTTTCCTATGAGGCAGGCAACATTCCTGAAGAAGAATAGAGATCACACAGAGATCAGAAAGACAGAGCGAGGAGAGAAAAGGATATCAATAAACTGAAAGCTTTGGTATTAATCACAGAGAACAATTCAAATGAGGACAGAGTTTGTGTGCTTGCGATGGACCTCCAAACTTTTGGCTCCAAACCCAAGCCTCAAAGCTTCAGCACTGTTCTACAAGACTAAACTGGCCATTCACAATTTCACCATTTTTGATTTTGCTACTCGGTGTGTCATGTATTACGTCTGGCATGAGGGGGAAGGAGGCTTATCAGCAAACGAGTTCTCTTCTGGCATCGCTCACTATGTGTCATCAAGGCAAGGATTTGATATGTTCATAATCTAAAGCGACGGTTGCACGTACCAAAACCGGAATAGTGTTTTTGCCAGCGCGCTGAGTGACCTCACAAAAACACGGAACATCACCATAGAGCAGAAATTCCTCGTCAAAAGCCACACTCAGATGGAAGTGGACAGTGTCTACAGTGTGATTGAGCAGTGGACAGTGTCCACAGTGTGATTGAGCAGTGGACAGTGTCCACAGTGTGATTGAGAGTTCGATTAAAAACACAGTCATTTGTGTCCCTCATGACTACAACAACGTGTTCAAAAAGGCAAGGAACTCGCCCAAACCTTATGAGGTGATGTGGTGTGATCATTCTTTCTCCAAGGACTACACCAAAGCGGGTCGCTACAAGAGCATCAGGCCAGGCAGACGAAAGGGCGATGCCGTTGTCACTGATATTCGTGCTCTGAAGTACTCATCAGATGTGGTCATTCACTTCAAACTGAACTTTGATCAGGACTGGCAGGAACTTCCCAACGCTCGAGACCACACGACAGACATTGCGATGCCTCCCCCTCTATACATTAAAACTGACAATCCAAGCCAGTAAGTTTAAACATTTGCAGGAACTCAAAAAAGTGATTCCACATGACTGTTACATTAATTCAAATGTTTTTTACTGTTAACCTTCTGAAAGCTTCTCTGCTTATGCGTTCGTATGAAGAATGAGATCGTGAATCGCTTGAGCATTGGACGATAAGTGATTATAACTACGACTGTGTCGGCATGCTTGTGTTTCCATGCTTTGTTCTTAGTATCTTTTATATTTAAAGATATCAATTCCAGAGTTCTTTTCTGCAAGCCCGGTAAAATGTCCTTATTAGGCCATGTTCATTTTTCTCTGTAGTTAAGGTTATTTGAAATAAATGTTTTCTTTCTGCCAGTACGATAACCCACCATAGTATTTCTGCTAAACTGTATAGAGGCAATCTAATTGAACTACAGTACTGCAATAATATAATCTCACTGAAGTCGTTTTCGTCATTGTTGTCAGTGCAATAACTAACAATAAACATAACGCCTAACGCCCGGCAACAGTTAGCGGAATCTATCATTCCCACAATCATTCGCTTCCTGTGGCGGCGAGAATGATAGGCTCGTCTAACCAGCAGCACGGCGGTTAGCCGATTCTATCATTCCCGAACTGTCTCCTCACAGTCGGCTAACCGTCAAAAGTCTCTTTAAATAACATATATGATGGCACCTTACAATAGTCATTTTCCTATCTTCAAGCAATAAAATATATGTGTGATTCAGCCAAAACTACCTGCCATGTCATAAATGAAACAGTTTTTTCGCTCTCCTGTAAAGTTTCCTCAAATGCAGTTAGCCGATTCTATCATTCCGACGACGATATAAGACCAAAACCTTCAGGTCACTTTACCAGTGTGGTATTAATATATGCCCTCTGGGAAGCTGAGAATATTATTGAATGATCTGTCCTTCCTGGATAATAATTATGTGGAATGGCGAGAGAGAACAATGATCTGGGCTCGATCCTTATTAATCTTATTGTACTTTAGCTTTATACTCATATCATTATTTATATCAGTTGTGAACTGTATTACGAACTCCACGAAGGAGCAATCGTTGTATATTAGATAATATGTTTATTGTAAACAGATACCGGTGACGGTTTATTAAGTCCTTTTTTTTTGAGTAAAAAATGTTGTCTCGGTCGATACTGATAGTGAGTAATTATTATGTTAATCCTCAGATACAGTACTCATTTCCAAAAGCGGATTTAGGCGATATTGTCGACACTGCTACTTTGATTTAATCCATCTTACGCTGTTTGAGAACCAACGATAAGAATGGTTTTGATTCCCAAAATGATTCATGACAGGTTGATAGATAGACAGTCAGTGTAAACCTAAGGAAAAAATCCAACAGAGTGGATCTGGATTTTCTAATAAACTTTTTTTTACATTTGACCTCACCGCCAAGCACTAGTCTGAGGAAAAATTCTGACATCACAGTATCGATGTCGGCTTTTGTTAATACTAAAGTAGCGAGCACTCACGTTAGTAGATATCTAAAAATATGTATTAAGGTACCGCCATATTCAGTTATTCCTCTTCCTCATGATGTTAATACAGTACCTCATGAGGGGTTGTTATTATGCTCATTACGTTTTTGTGATATTCCACCACTGTATTAAAATAATGACATGTGTGACAGCTTTTCGAGTTCTGACAAGACAATGTTTCTGACATCAGATTACACCGGTGAGCCATATTATGTGTAAAACCACTGTATGAGTTGTGACTGTAATACTAAATAGAATCATGTGGCTCGGTCATAATGAATTGTGATGCATAATTACTACAGATTTATCAGACTCATGACGTCTTTTACCACGTCGGAAGAGAAAACTCTGCAACATTGCGGCAACCATCTACGGTTTCAAATTTGTTAGTGGAAGGTCATATCAATGGCCTTTTTTGTTGGAGGAGTGTGCGGCAAGAATCAGTGGTGGTATGTATGCTAATAATATGAGATATGTATAGCAAACCAACACTTGCAAGACAATGCATTATTTTCTCTCTCTTCCGCAACAGTTGCAGCTATCTTGGCTTGCCTGAAGACTGAAACTTCCTTTGGTCAGACCTTCCCTTTCGCGTGGCCGTAAGGATACAACAAATGCAACCATGGATTAAGTCTTTCAAATGTTAGGCTTAAGGAGGCAGCTTTCATTTTTTAATATTTTTTGGTGTTTTTTTAAGACATAGTAAGGAGAGAAGAAGAGCCTAAGGAAGACTGAACAGTGTTTTTTTTTTTCTTTTGTTGATGTTGGATTGCTTTCATTGTACAGTCTGAATTGCCATACCTATTTATATTATAGAATGTAAACTTGTTTTCTTTTTCTTTTTTTCATATTATGCTACATGAGTTAAATATTTGTTGGCAAAATGCAACATCATCATGTATCCCTCACAAAATAGAATGTCCGATCCTGGATTTCAACCCGTCCTCTGAAGCTTGGTCATATCGAACCAAAGTGTCTCAAGGATGAAAATGAAGATTACAGATTACAGATTGTTTATTTATTAGGCCACAGGCCAAACACAACTTTGCAATTTTCATTGACACAAAATGCAACATCATAAGAAAGGGAAGAAAAAAAAATGCAACCATGACATAAAACCTGTCAGCAAGACACAATCCCACCATGTACAGCACATTTTTCAGCCATAACATACNCCCCCAAAAAAAAAAAAAAAAGCAATCTCATCCACTACACAGAAGAAGCATAGTATTCTACTTTCTAGCGAGATGAAAGACAGTAGAATGATACTGTAGTTATGGATGTGTATGTGTGCTTTTGCCAAAATGGAACGGAGGAAAAGATAAGATATGAGTTAATGACTGGAGGGAGACAGGAATTGGGGGAGGGCGTGTGAAGGATGGGAAAGATTGGGACATGAGATTAAAAGCCAACACTTTAATTCAGTATCATATTCTGAAGATATCCTTCAATCTTTCTCCCACCCACACATTTAAAAAAAGAAAAAGGCGTCTCTCTTCTATGTGAAAGACTCATGGTGAAAATCTACTGACAGATGACTAACTTCAGTTGTAGTGAAGAGACTATTTCTTGACGATGCGCTTTTATGTGTATTATTCCCAACATAGAGCTATGTTTTGTCTTATTATAATTTTATGATCCCATTTTACATTTGATTTTGCCAGTATGTTTACTTTTGCTTTTTGAAATAAACAATATAATTAAGTATCTTTGTGCTTTAATTTAGAGGCACAGCAGCTCGATGCATTTTTATTTTTTTTTTAAATTTCAGCTTGGTTTCTGTGAACTCGGCGCTCTCGGAAGTTTTTCCAATCCTCTGTATGGCTCGTTCTGTTTCCAGATCGTTTGTTCATAGTCATACTTTGGTATAACACGTGGATGTGGAAGAAGGATTTTCAGCACAGTCATATTGTTGCTTATTAATTTTTTAAAATATATCTTTAAGAAAAAAATGCTGAAATGATCTAAAATTTTAAAAAGTACTCTCCTTTTCCTTGAATTAGTTTAGCCGGTTTTAAACTAAATATTTATAATCAACAATGTTCTACCTCACAATTTCACAATCACTTGCTCTTCGGTAGTTGTTAAACAAAAATTGATCGAATTAAATTTGTTTTGCAGCATTCCAATTTTAATTCTAGGAAAACGGGGCCCTGCTGGGGAGCTGTTCACTGTTGAAAATAGTAAGGTTCGTTAAGTAGAACATTACATTTTCTTACATCAGTGCATCAAGTGGGATCAATACTTACAGCTATAGTGCACTGAGATGAACAACAGCATTCGAGTACTTTACATTGATGTTGAGTCTTGAGTCCGTGTTTTGCTCCCGCATGGAATCCTTTCGATGAATTCAGATTAGACAGCAGAGAACTTGGCGGAGCTTAGACAGTTACTTAGAAAATGTGAAATTTCCTGCGTTACACCGGAAGTGGCAGTTCGGCAACAGTGAAGGCCACGACTTACGGTTTCAGATTTTTTAATAGAATTTTGTTTGCAAAGGACCTTGTGTGGGGAGGATGAGACAAGAATCAAGAATGAAATTTATATTGATGAATGGACGAAGACATAAGTACAGCAAACATCACTCGTAGAATATTTCGCTTTTTTCTATCTCTTCCGCATCATTTGCAGCCATCTTTCGTGCTCAGATACTTTCACTTCCGTCAGAATACCACTTCCTGTGTCACGCGCTCTCCCGTGGACAGCGCCTTATGCCTAATTTGTATTACCTGCAAGGATACCGCGCTGTACCTTTGGTGATCTGAATGGAGTAAGGTGATGTGCAATACGCATGACTGTGACCTTAAACACTTCGGTCCACTTCAATTCGTGGCTAAGGTTGAACAAAAATGTCGTAGAGTTGGAATACGGGGAGTGGATGGAAGTTGAAACTGCAAGGGAGCGGTGACAGAATGAGTGGAAGAAATAGCGGCACAGAGTTAGAGAGAGAGATGCAACCAAGGAAAAATCAGAGACATGCAAAGCCTCCCCCCCCNCCCCCCCCTCCAAAAAAACCTTGCTCCTTAAGACAGTAAACTTATGTATAAAAAATTACGAATATAGGGTATTTGTATAAACGAGTCTCCCCATCTACTGCATCAATGCTAGCGCAGCCCAAGTGGAGCTATAATGTTGCTCATCTTTAATGTGTGAAGATTTACTTGGAAGATTCACATCTTTGAGAAGTTTCATTGAAAACATCTCCCAGCGCACAAAAGAAAACTTCCACATCAGGACAGTTGTAGTAAATGTTTGCTCGCTCCTCTGTTTGGTAGAACCGTCCTGGGGCTTTGCCGTCACAGCTTGGGGCAGCTCCGCCATTTTCACGGGGAACTTCCCACACAGTGACACAAGCTTTCTTGACGGGGGAGAAGATGAGAGGAGTGTTAGTCAGGGTATGTTCTTCACACTGATGCATAGCAGACGAATATAAAAATTCTGTGGATGTCCGTACCAGTCTCTCGTCTTTACACAGGACATAAAATAGACTCCAGGGCCTCTCCCGATTCTCCTGCAAAGATAGTGATTATCACAGTGCTATGAGACAGTGAAAATCCAGATCATTCCACATGCTATTCTAAGTATAGGACTTTTATTTACCCCGTAGAGCTATTGATTTTTAGTACTATGGGATTAAATTCATCCCATCCATAAAACAAATACATAAGACATGTGTAAATATTTAATACATGTAAATGCATAATATTACAAACGAAACACGCAGTGCAACGCCCTGGTCCTCCCAGCTATAAAGTAATGTACCCATTTACACCTCAGTCGAGAGAGGAAAGGTAAGTGAGATGCCTTTACCAATAACACTACAACGTAAACCGCCTGATCCAAGAGTCGAATACACAATACTTAAACTTGACAGTCTTCAGTTTCTTAACACGGCTCATAAACCACACGGCCACGGCTCACAAACCACACGGCCACGTTATATATGGTATATAATATACACTAGTGATCAAGTAATCCATGTGTGGAATTGTGTGCAATTTCCATTCACTGATAACAAGATTGTGTGTTTACATAGGTAATGCTGTATAGCAATAATTTAAAGGGCAATCAAGATATTTTACAACTTTTATTTCCCGTGATTACCGCAGTGCTTTAATTAACGTAAATATTACGCATATGTCCACGAATCATTTATGTGTAAACTTAAAGCTGCAAAAACGAGAACGGTCAACTGCGAAAGGAGACACTAAGATATGCTTTCACTGCCACTAACTGTTCAGAGACCATTTACACTAGCCGGCATAATTCTGATTTGGGTTTTGTTCCCCGTTTTCATTTCCCTTATTTAGTGTGTGTGTGTGTGTGTGTGTGTGTGTGTGTGNATAAATGTTGTTTTGTCTCTGTAGTTGCCATACTTTATCAATGTTTGACTACCCATGTTTCTTTGTAATCAGGGTTCGATTAAATAAATTGGAAACTGAATTTGTCTCGGTCGGTCAGTTTTTACAGCGAGGACCAGATTGTTACAGGCAGTATCAGGTGACTGAGCGGAGAAAATTTTCGATTAAGGTTACACACGCCCAAATCTTTTTGCTATATTTTACTATGCACTGTCCATTGCCGTCACTCCAGCCCTAATTTTCGTTGGCTATTCCCACTCACCAGTGATGAAGATAAGCATCTGATCTTTAAAAAATACATTGTTTTTAATAGCCCATAACTAGTAAAGTTTTTTGCTGTATCTCCTCGTTTGAGCCACCCCTCGTGAAAAGCCACTTAAGCCCTCAATCTGTTTCAAGAGAACAGGGGATTAGCTCATTGCCACCCCCTATCTTCTTAAACCTCTGACCCGAAATAGTGCTGCTTTAATTTAACCTAAACTGGCCACAGCTAAGGTCACTGGGCTCCTGGGAGGGAGAAAAAAAGATGATCTGATAAATATTTCAATTTCACCCTTCCTTCTAATTCCAACCGCAGTGACCTCAAAATTATTGCGCTTGTGTAACCTTAAGAGTTATTCAAACAATATAATATATATATTTTTTTTTATGAAACGTGTGCGTTAACAAAGCCTATATTTTAAACTTTGCAAACTTAGAAACGTTTTTGTTTTGGGGACTAGTCACGCTCTGTTTAACAGACATATTCTGTGCTATGTGTGCACACAATGTCCCGTGCTCTCCCCCGAGTCACACCACCACCCACACCCACACGCAACACATTCACATCCTCGACCTTAAAGTTGATGTATAAGTTGGTAAAAACATACAATCTCATACATCAGTATGGACGACTTACATTGAATCCATCAGGAAATCCAACGCACGATGGAAATACGTCATAGCAAGGACAACGACCAATCCTGGGGCACCAGTTCGTCAAATACGCACCTAAAAAAAAGATAAAAAGACAATAAAGGAAACTATAAATACATAAGAACTCTGACAACACACATCCACTTCGGACCAGGTCAACTCTAGAGTCCTGCCACTAACTCTAAACCAAGCTCTAGGCTGGAGTATCCTGTAATAATGGCATAAAAGAAGTCGGTGTCAGATAGCCTAAGTATGATTAAAGCTAAGATTTAGATTAAGAATGCTTTCAGGGCAATATCATGGGACTCTCTCAAGGGCTTACGGTAATGGTTAGTGGCAGGGATCTAACCACGGGAGTAAGGTAAATTTCTTACACAAATTCGAGAAGCTGACACCCCCCCCCCCCCCGAATTAACTCGTGCTAAATGGTTTAAAGGATAGCGTGCCGTGAATAATGCCACCCTCAGTTAATGATATGATCAGAAGTTGCGTGTTATCCAGAGTGCTGTTTATAAGAAAGAAAGAAGTTCGAACCGTGGACAAGAATTCCACTGATAAATGCCACATGCTATATTATAGTTAAAAAAACACACACACACACACAAAAGTACACACATACTGTTACTGTCAGTACTAATAAAAACACGCATTCTTTGAATGGGCGGCTCGACGGCGCATTTGTGATATACAACAAAGATCTTACACACAGCGTTGCACGACTTTTGACCCGTGAACTTTGTTCAAGGGAAGCAATGTAACTTTTGCTCAGCAATTAAAAACAACAACGGGTGAGTACGTGAAGCTTAACAAAGAAGAATTTAATTCTAAAAATTGGAAACCTCTCTAAATAAATAAATTAAAAAAAAACAAACTAAAGCCACAAGGCAACTTGGCAGCCATGAAAATGGTGAAACGTCAGATTCTATGGAGAATTCAGATTCTTCTCGTCTGACAGGGCTTTCAAATGTTTGTAAATAATATCTGAGAGTATGCGCATTAAACTACCGTATGAATTATATGCACTTTTAGTAGCGTTCAATCAAAGTGAATGTCATCATGCTTATTTCACATATTAGCCTGAGTCATTATTTGAGGTTTTAAGAAATCCAACACTTTCAACTCGTTGCCCGAGGCAAAATAGTGAGGTAGACATACTCTTATAAGGACTAAAGGGGAAGACGAATTAGGGGCGTTGGAGAGGGGGAGTAGATAAGATGTGGAACCCACTGAGACATCAGAAAGTACCCGATTTTGAACAAACACGACGACAACATACGCATCGATTGTACTGAAGTATAAGCTGTTTAGCCATTAACAAGCTCAGAATGATAGTATGCTACTCTATACTTAGGTAACAATATACAGACAGTAGCTATTTAGGGTTTAAATTGCTAGGAAGCGTCCCTGCGGTATAGTGGTAGCTTGTCTGACATGCAGGCTAGGTTTGATAGCAGGTAGAGACACGAACTTTTCTACATTCATAAAAATTATATTAGTGCATAGTTGCCTAATGCACATTTTTGTAGCATTCAATATACTGAACTTATGTAATTCTTGAGATAAATATCAGTTCGAACTTATGATAAAAGATAACCCTTACCATCTGATTTCACAAAACAACACGGTAGAGATAAGAACTTTTCTAGGTCTTGCACCTCAAAAAATTGATCTTTTACGGTAATTTGGAAAAAAATCCCTGTGTGAGTTTATGATAAATGGTAACCCTTACTACCTGGTTACACACATAGACACTGGCTACCTACAAAGTAAATGTCTGATTGACCAGAATGGTTTGCAACAGAGGATGCTAATATATTCTAATGTCTGGAAAGAAACAAATCAAACCAAAACTCACATGGTTCTTTAGCAGCCACCCTGTCAGGGCCACAGTAAGCTTCATTATATGGGTTACATTTCTTTTCATTGAGGTCAAAGAGATCGGGATAAGGACATTCATCCTCGTATTGCCCCAGGCGGCTGTACACTGGACGAGGTTCTGTATCGGAGCAGTTGTAATATCCTTGACATGACGTTGGGTGGGGAATGAGTCCAGTTGCACCTTGTGAGCACTGAAGCTGTGGATTTTCATCCTCGGGTGTTGCAGTCTTACTTTTAGGAAGAGATATAGTAAAAGGAAGAGAGCAAACAAACAAAAAAAAAAACCAGAGCCACGTCAGGCTTTAAATTTATGGTTTTAACTACAATGGTCTCCTTTTCTATCACCTCAACCTTTGAATATTATAAATATTAGAAACAACACCCATTCTTCGTGACGGGGTTATAAAGGACGTTAATTTAATCCAAGCGTTTTTGTTTCTTTTTTTTTCGGATACAGCGGAGTGAGATTACAAAGGTTGTATAGGTCGTCGGTGGGACTTCGAAAAGATTTCTTATAAACGAATTATTCGGATTAGAAGGTTTTAGTGTAACCAGCTCCCTCTGTATACATACTTGTGCAGGTGTCGTAAATTGTGTTGTATCCAACACAAGTCTTGTACACATCACTCCATCTGGTGCCCTCTGCGCAATTCTTCAACACTGGCGTACCATGATCACACATGAAAAAGTATTGACAGTCGTCAGGATGGACGTAGAAGACTGGAAACTCTCCTGGATCAGCAGGGCACTGGTTAGGGACATCAGTAGAGATGCCCAAAGCTGCTGGCACCAGCGCAATAGTAATAGCAGACAACCAAATTTTCAGGGCCATTTTGGGCTTGGTATCTGGCAGATAATAAGAAAGAGTTCTTGAATAAAGACATCCTATAAGAAGGTCTGTGGTAGCCTATGTGCTTTGATCCCATGCATTATCCTCGCGGGGAAGTGGGCGGAGCTTAGACGTTAGTTAGACTATTATTTTTTTGAGTCACACGGGAAGAAGGAGTTCGGCAACTATGGTGGCCTTCATCTACGGCTTCAAGTTTGTTCCTGGAACTTTTTATGAAATGTCTTGTTGCGTTGGAAAAAATGGCAAGAATCAATTAATGTGTGCTAAGCAATGAGGCAACGGCATACGTTTAGTATACACCACTCGCATGTCAGCGCACTTTTTTCCAGCACTACCGCATCAGTCGCAGCCATCTTTACGTGCTTAGAGACTCACACCTCGTTGCTTAGAATCTCCGAGGGATCGTCCACAGAATACAAGGACCGCCCCTTTGGTTCCCTGCAGTTATATCTGTGGAGACCAACCGTACGAGGATGAAATCGATTTATGGCTAATGTGCCCTTTCAAAGGCTACACATTATAATAGGATTGAAACTCTGCGTTTGTTCCGGTCTCTTTGAAAGTATGCTACAGAAGAAAAAAAGACCCCACCTAAAAAACTGAGATTTAAGATCATGTTTACAGTAAATGCGAATGATTGTACACCACAAAGCATGTTGTTATTAGTTGCATGTATCCATTATTTCATAAAACTCAGCTACCAGCACCAAAAATAATTTGGAATTTGACCAAAAAATATTTGGAACTATATTCTAATTATGGCTGAAAGCAAGACCATTCTCGTTAAATAATCTTGCGTAACATGTTTAGATCTACACTACAGTAGTTAATTATCCTGAAAACAACAAACGATAACGTTCAGATTTAAATAGATATTCAATATACCTTGTAATCTCCTCTGTCTGTTTAATCTAGAAAGAGGTTGTAGTAGTCTTTAAATAATTAACCGCCAGCACGATAGTCCTTGCTGTTATGCATCAAGTTTGTAACTTCCGCGCTCTTTTATACAAACTATGCATAATAATATAGTAACATAATAATATAGTAATGCTGTTCAGTGATGGACGTATAACGATTTGCACGTGCATGCAATTATCAGCAGGTGGTACATTATGCCTTACCCGGATCTAGCATCAGTCGTGACACTTGAAATCTTTTGAAGTGATACTTATCTCAGAACATAATACTACAGAAGACCAATTCCGAACAATCAGATTTTATTATCTGGCAAAAACCCCCATGAATGATGCCAATGGGCCCGATCCTTAAATATACAATAGAACTGTGATATCCTGTATTTCCAAGAGTTATGGAACTACCATACTTATTACTGAGGTGTACATAATGACGATGTCAGCAATAATATTGCAATAATAGAAATGACTAACTTCATAAACACAAATTCATCCTAGTCTTTTTTTCCGCAAGGGACTTCTATTTTCGACCGAGTAGAATGGTTGGCTTATAAAGAAGATGCCAAGAAGCTACCAACCAGTTTAAAGCAAACTTAGTGGAATTTTGAGCCCGCGCTGGAAAAGAAACCATAACATTTTTGGTGGAATCTGAGAAGGGGAGCGGATTCTGGAATATATTAATCTAGAATAATTTTGTTTAAAAAAAAGAAATTTGAGGATGACAAATATTAATTAGATTGATGATGCAAAACATTTCATGAACTAGAAAATGCACGGAGGTCCGCTCATTGTCGGGGTTGCTGGAAATTGGAATAATGTTACAGGAATGACTTTTTACTTAGCCTGACACATCTCTTACAATAGAAGCGATATACCTGTATAACAGAACAAAGGGCGTAGCAAGGGTTTGTTTCTTGGGGGGGGGGGNGGGGGGGGGGGGGGCACTTTAGCACTACATCCAACCGGCTGACTATCTCATTGCACACGATGCTGTAAAAGTGCCAATGTCGTATCACAGTAAGGTTATCATTGTGCAACCATTACAACAGTCAAACGGAATATGGTGAGACACTTTTCATGATAAAAAAACAACAACTGAAGTTTGGGATCTCTTTCCTCTTGATGTATATAAAAGAAGCAGTAAGAAAGTTAGCAGTCTTAGAAATTATCCTTATTAAACAAAATAAATTAAGGCTCTATTCGTCATGAATTCTGCATTATTTAAGTGTTTACGATTCTCTATGGACATGAATCTCTCGTCACCAAAAGAAAAAAAAAGAAAAGCCTTGAAAGATGTTCACAGAAAGGATCTTACTTGAAAGAGAGAAAAAAAAGTATCCTATTTTTCTCTCAGGTGTACCATTCCTCTTAGTAGGCTGTACTTTTATTAGCCTCTAAGTATTCTCTTTAACATATGTAGACTATATGGATACCTTGTAGATGTCAACTTTCATAAATAGTTTTCTTTTTTTTTTCTTTCTCTCAGTGCTGCTTTTTTCACAATCATATTACGCAACTGAGTAACCTTAAAATCTGTAAGACAACATATGCTACGGACAAATTGTTTTCACAGACTGTAGAGCCAAGTTAAACTATCTAGCTAGATATAGCTACTTGTGAGCCATGTATTTTATTTTCACAAACTTATCTCTGAGAGGAGAGTGTGTGTGTTGAAGTTGGNGGGGGGGGGGGGGGGGAATTACATTAAGAATAGAGCATTTGAAAATTGGTGAAGAGGATCCCCATATTTATCATTGCGACTCTAAACGTTCTGTTACATGTAAGCTGGATAGCCAGTTTGATAGATGTGATAGGTTCATTAACACTTTTAACAAATATACCTGTTTAAATATAAACAATATTAGATCTAGGGTATTAAAGCTATATAATTTCATCTAGTTTTAATTTAATATAGGTCAAAAGCTAAATGCAGTGAACTATAACAAAGGTCTATCTCACTATCATACCTTCTCGCCTGTCCCATCTCTCTGTCAGTCCCTGTCTGTCTGTTTTATTGTCTATCTGAGTGTCTGTCTGTCTTTCTGTCTGTCTGTCTATCGACCCGTCATAACTGGACAAAACTAGACGTGATCCCCATTACGACACAATATAAAATCCGATGCACAATGATCCTCTGCTCATGCGCAGCGATTATCACCACTGATCCTTCCGTAATAGAGGAATACGAGGGCATGGCCATTTTGCACCTCTAGCCTCCATAACAAATCATTCCTAATGACAAATAACGTCGTATGCCACATGAAATGAGTTCGGAGATAAACGGTGTTGTATGAACATTCAAACTAATGTTAAGAGGGCTGGGTCTCCATTATGTTTACACTATAAATTATTGTTGGACATCATTTGGAAAATTTGATTCTATCATCAGCACAGTCTAACATTATTATAGACAAAATTATATCAAAATCTGCCTGGTCAAATACTCTAAATAGTGGAGTACGACTTTTTACGTCTACTCGGTAAAAATGGAAACTCGATAGTAGTATTATTACATTCTACACTCCCCAGACAGCTCACATTTCACACTTCTCAGGCAAAACACATTTCACACTTCTCAGGTATAACACATCTCGCACTACTCAGGCGTATCATATTTCATGCCTTCCTAGCAAATCCCAGCAAATCAAATGCATCTCATTAACTGAAGATTAATCATAGTCTGATCTTCTCCAGTTGCCAATTAATCTTTACAGAGCGAAGCTGTATCTAGTTTAGTATAGTAATTGTGGAAGTGCTTAATACAACCACGGCTTAACAAAATCCCCTGCTTAGTAGTCCAAATTGTCTTGTTTCGTTAAAATAAAGAGCACACTGGATAACACACAACCTCTGATAACACACCTTTAGTAGCCTGGTTTAAATAATGCCTGTGTTATTTAATTATTACTATACATGTATATCACTGCTACTATTTGAAATGCGACGGGCTAACTAAAAAGTCATTCCCGTAACATTGTACCCGCATGCCTTAAACTGGGGTGAGGGAGGAAGGTGAAGCATAATTATTCTGTATTTCATATATTATTTTGTATCCTTGCGGAATAAAGACTACGATGAGTTTGTCTTCATGAACTTATTCATATCGCCAGCTACATCGGCATGAATCACAAATTTACAGGTCTCGCAATACAGTGGAACCTCTTTATTACACACTGAAATTTAGTAAGGATATCATGTTATGAAGTGAATAACCTGCATGAATTCGTTTTTGTTCTATTATTGCAATATTTTGGCTTACCTCGTTATTTAGTACACCTCAATAATAAGTATGGTTTTTCCATATCTCTTGGGAATACAGGATATCGAAGTTCTATTGTATATTTTTTTTAAGGATCGTGCGCGTTGGAATTATTTAAGGTCTGATAAAAATAAAACCTGATTGTTCGGAATTAATGTTCTGGAGTAATATGTTCTGGAGTATTCAGAAGATCTCCGGTTTGAAGTGTCACGACAGACGCTAGATCCGGGTAGGACATAATGTACCGCCTGTTGATAATTGCATGTACGGGTTTATCTTGATACACACATCACTGAACAGCATTATTACATCTAAAGTTTGTATAAAAGGGCGCGGAAGTTTACATACTTGACAGATGACATCAAGGACTGTCGTAGACGATTTACTGACTGCTACAGGCCCTTTCTCAGGTAAACAGACAGGTGATTGCAATTTAAGTAGGATACTTTTTTTTTTAATTTGAAAGTTATCGTATTTTGTTTTTAGGATAATTAACCGCTATAGTGTAGATATAAATACATAAATAAATAGATAAATTTAGCATATAGTTCAAGATATTTTCTTGCCACATTCCAAATTACATATGGTGCTGGCAGCTGCAGTTCTATGAAATAATCTATACATAAACCTAATATCGACACGTTTTGTGGTCTACAATCATCCGTATCTATTGTAAACATGATCGTCATCAGTCTGGTGTTGGTTTTTTTTGTTGTTGTTGTTTTTTGTTTGTTTGTTTTGTTTTCAAAGAGACGAAACAAACGCCGTCTCTTAATACTATCACGGTGTGTAGCCTTAGAAAGGGCACATTAGCCATGAATCAATTTGAGCCTCGTTCGTTTCGTCGCCGCAGATATAACTGCAGGGAACCAAAGGGGCGGTCCTTGTATTCTGTGAACGATCCCTCGGAGATTCTAAGCAACAAAGTGTGAGTCTCTAAGCACGCAAAGATCACAGCGACTGATGCGGCAGTGCTGGAAAAAAGTGCGCTGACTTGCGAGTGGTGTATAGTAAACGTATGCTGTTGCCTCTGCTTAGCATACATTGATTGATTCTTGCCATTTCTTCCTACGCCACAAGACACGTGATTAAAAGTTTCAGGAACAAACTTGAAGCCGTAGATGAAGGCCACCATTAATTATTTAAAGACTACTACAAGTCCTTTCTAAATTAAACCGACAGAGGAGATTGCAAGGGTAACTTGGATATTTATTTAAATCTGAAAGTTATCGTTTGTTGTTTTCAGGATAATTAACTACTGTAGTGTAGATCTAAACATGTTACGCAAGATTATTTAACGGGAATGGTCTTGCTTTCAACTATAATTAGAATATAGTTCCAAATAATTGCCGAACTCCTTCTTCCCGTGTGACTCAAAAAATATTCTAAGTCTAAGTCTAAGCTCCACCCACTTTTCTCCCGAGGATAATGCATGGGATCAAAGCACATAGGCTACCATCGATCTTCTTATAGAATGTCTTCATTAAAGTTCTCTTTGTTATTATCTCACAGATACCAAGTCCAAAATGGCCCTGAAAATTTGGTTCTCTGCTATTGCTATTGCGCTGGTGCCAGCAGCTTTGGGCATCTCTACTGATGTCCCTAACCAGTGCCCTGCTGATCCAGGGGCGTTTCCTTTCTTCTACGTCCATCCTGACGACTGTCAATACTATTTCATGTGTGATCATGGTACGCCAGTGTTGAAGAAATGCGCAGACGGAACCAGATGGAATAATGGGTACATGACTTGTGTTGGATACAACACAATTTACGACACCTGCACAAGTATGTATACAGAGGAAGTCGGTTAAATTAAAACCTTTTAATCTGACTTATTCGATTCTCCAAAAGCTTTTCGAAGTCCCCCCGACGTACCTATATATTCTTTGCAATATCATTTCGCTTTATACGAAACCAAAAACGCTTGGATACAGTTTACCCGAAAATATTCTACATTATATTGTCCTTTAAAAGCCCGTCACGAACGAAAAGTGGGTGTTGTTTCTAATATTTATAATATTCAAAGGTTGAGGTGATAGAAAAGGAGACCATTGTAGTCAAAACCATAATTTTAAAGCCTGACATGGCTCTGCTGCTTTAAAAAAAAAAAATATTTTTGTTCTTTCATTCACTATTATCTCTTCCTAAAGGTAAGACTACAACGACGGAGAACGAAAATCCACAGCTTCAGTGTTCACAAGGTGCAACTGGCCTCATTCCCCATCCGACGTCATGTCAAGGATATTACAACTGCTCCGATACAGAACCTCGTCCAGTGTACAGTCGCCTGGGGCAATACGAGGATGAATGTCGTTATCCCGATCTCTTTGACCTCAATGAAAAGAGATGCAAGCCATATAATGAAGCTTACTGTGGCCGTGACAGTGTGGCTGCTAAAATTCCATGTGAGTATTAGTCTGATTTGTTTCTTTCCAGACATTAGAATATTTTAGCATCCTCTGTTGCAAACAATACTCTGCATTTAGACATTTATTTTGCAGGTAGCTAATGTCTATGTGTGTAACCACTAACCAGGTAGTAAGGGTTACCAGTTATCATTAACTCACACTGATTGGGATGTTTTCCAAATTACCGTGAAAACTCAATTTTGAGGTGCAAGGTCAAAAAATCTAACATAAAAAAATACTGTCTCTGCAGTGTTATTATGTGAAATCAGATGGTAAGGGTTATCTTTTATCATAAGCTCGAACTGATATTTGATAATTTGCGGTTTAAGGATGGGATGTCTTAGCATCTAGAGAATTACATAAGCTCTGCATGTTAAATGCTACAAAAAGGTGCGTTAAGCAACTATGCAGTAATATAATTTTTATGAATGTAGGAAGGGTATCAAACCCAGCCTGCAAGTCAGACAAGCTACTACTACACCACAGGGACGCTTCGTAGCAATTTAAACCTTAAATAGTTACTGTCTGTATAGTGTTATCTAAGTATAAAGTAGTATATCATCATTCTGACCTTGTCAATTGCTACACAGCTTATACTTCAGCACAGGAGTCGATGCATATGTTTTCGTCCTTGGTTATTCAAAATCGCACACTTTCTGATCTCTCAGTGGGTTCCATATCTTATCTTGTCCCTTTTCCCAACGCCCTTAGTTCCCTTTCCCCTTTAGTCCTTATTAGGGTATGTCTATCTCCCTATTTTGCCATGGGCAACGAGTTGAAAGTGTTGGATTTCTCAAAACCTCAAATAGTGACTCAGGCTAATATGTGGAATAGGCATGATCACATTCACTTTGTATATTGAACGCTACTAAGAGTGCATTCAGCAGTGATGACTAATATCATCCATACGGTGGTAAGAGTTCCCATGGTTAATGCGAAAACTCTCGGATATTATTTCCCAATATTTGAAAGCCCCGTCTGTTGATTCTAGCTGAGATTAGAGCAATGCGAAAAGTCCGTATACTGATACCGAATCATTAGTCATTGACCATAGTCTTTGTAATCATCATCACAACTCTACATTAAAGTCGAGGAGACGAATTCATGTAATGTTTTAATAATATGCATATCATTACTCAGCATATCTCCATAAAATCTGACGTTTCACCATTTTCATGGCCTTGTAGCCTTTTTCAAAAAAAAAAAATATATATACATATATATTTAGAGAAATGTCTAATTGAAGAGCGTTTTTCCAGAACGCCCTAAGTCCACTTTCGTTGAAAATTTATTTAGCTAAGTGTTTCACATCAAGGCATTCCTACTCTCTTTTCATCCTGTGATTTGCTGATGCTTCAAAACAAGCTTAGACTACATTAACCAAGCTGGTAAAATATTGCCGTTTTTTCTAAAGGGGTTAAGTCCAAGCTCTATGGCTTTCCAAAATGCGATTAGTCCTCGCGCATGCACCGTATCGGCCACTTCCTCGGACGTTAAAGGTTGGTATCGAGTCGGAGTTTAACTATAGAATCTTCTTGTTGTGAGGATGTTAATTGATTTTTGAGGCTTGGAATACTCTGAATTTAAGAAAATAATTGACAGACATGGTATGTTTATCTCAGAAAGCAGATATTTAAATTTATTTTGAATATAAAGAGGGCGACTACTTGCATCTGGTTCGCCCATCTTTACAGGACTTGGTCCCTTTTAAAAGATTACTTATTTTAGTACCGGTAAAACTAAAACCTGACATTTTGTTGAATAGAACCTGTCTGTCTGTTTTCAATGATTACTGCACAAGTTTTAATTTTTAATTTTTTTTTTTAGTAATTGTTAATTGTACATTTTTAAAAAATCTAAAAGTAGTAGATCCATACACACACTATTTCTCTCTCACGCTCTCCCATTCACACACACACTCTCTCTCACATATATGCACACATCAATCAATTAATTCAATTTCAAATATATTTTATTACAAGACAGTGCCATCAGTGAACAAAAGATTTTCCTCAGTAATGTCAATGTTTCAGAACGAGCTAAGTCCATGGACTTGGAGCGTTTTGCAGAATCGCACAATTTGTCAACAACATTATTTAATGTATGAGTTTACAAAGATTTCATTTAACATGTCCCTAAAGTTACTCTTAAAATACTCTTACTTTATGTGGAGAGAGGAATTTGATATTTATTTCCATCTGTCTTTCACATAAAATTTGTTTCTACTGACAAAAAATGTAAATTGGACTTAGGGCGTTCTGGAAAAACGCTCTTCAATTTTGGAATCGAATCCTTTTTTGTAGTCGCCTGTTGTTGTTTTGAATTTGCTGAGCAAAAGTTGCATTGCTTTCCTTGAACAGAATTCACCGGTCAAATTCGTGCAACGCTGTGTGTGTGTTCTTTGTTATAGTCCTATGCGCCATATCAGAAATGCGCTGTCTAGCAGCCCATTCGAAGAATGCGTGTTTTTATTACAACTGACAGTAACAGCATGTGCGTACTTTTGTGAGTTGTTTCTTTTACTTTAATATAGCATGTGGTATTTATCAATGGAATTCTTTTCCACGCTCCGAACTGCTTTCTATCTTTTCAACAGCACTGTGGATGACACGCAACTTCTGATCATCTCATCAACTCAGGGTCGCATTATACATGGCACACTAGCCTTTGTACCATGTAGCGTGCGTAAATTNGGGGGGGGGGGGGGGGGGGGGGGGGGGGGGGGAGGTGTCAGCTTCTCTAATTTGTGTAAGAAATTTACCTAACTTCAGTGGTTCGACCCCTGCCTCTAACCATTACCATAGGCCTTTGAGAGAGTCCCATGATATTGCCCTAAAAGCATTCTTAATCTAAAACTTAGCTTTAATCATCCTTGGCTATCTGACACAGACTTCCTTCATGCAAATACTACAGGATACTCCCGTCTAGTGGTTGGTTCAGAGTTCCTGACAGGACTGGAAAAGAGAAGGCACACATTTTTTTCATGAGAGTTCCTAGACAATGATAATGCCGAGGGACTGTCTTAAGTATGCCTCGTCTTCACAAACCCTACATCTAACCTTGTTCCTGACCCTAAACCAAACTCTAGCAAGAGGCTTCTGACATTATTGCCTACGAAATTTGTCGGAGCTCTGGGCTCAACAAGAGTGCAATGCAGTGCTCTGTGCAAAAATATGCAAACCTCTAGAGCTTACCTGGTCAGAAGTGGATGTGGTGTATTTATATTTTCTTTTATTGTCTTTTCATCTTTTTTTTTCAGGCGCGTATTTGACGAATTGGTGCCCCAGCATTGGTCATTGTCCTTGCACTGATTTATTTCCATCGTGCGTTGGATTTCCTGATGGATTCAATGTAAGTCGTCTATACTGATGTATGAGCTTGTATGTTTTTAACCAACGTATACATCAATTTCAAGGACATGAATGTGAATGTGTTGCGTGTGGATGTGGGTGGTGGTGTCACTCAGGGGAAAGCACGGGTAATTGTGTATTCACAGAACACAGTGCAAGTCTGTTAAACTGAAGCTGATTAGTCCGAAAACCGAAAACGTTTATAAGTCTGCAAATTTTAAAAATATAGGCTTTGTAAACGCACACGCTTCATCCGAAAAAGAATTGTTTGAATACCTTTGAATCGAATTTTTTCTCCGTTCAGTCATCTGATATTTGTCTGTAACAGTCTGGTCCTTGCTGTGAAAACTGACCGACCCGAGACAAATTCAGTTTTCAATTTATTTAATCGAACCCAGATTACAAAGAGACATATAGGTAGTCAAACATAAAGCATGGCAGCTGCAGAGACGAAACAACATAATTGCATATATTATATAATAAATAAAAGAAATTAAAACAAAACCCCAATCAAAATTATGACGGCTAAGTGTAAATGGTCTCTGAACAGTAGATGACAGTGAAAGCAAGCCTTAGTGTCTCCTTTCGCAGTCTACCGTGCTCGTTCTTGCAGCTTTAAGTTTACACTTATAAGTGATTCGTAGCCATATGCGTAATCTTTATGTTAATTAAAGCATTGTGGTAACCACAGGAAATAAAAGCTGTAAAATATCTTGCTTGCCCTTCAATTTATAAACACACATTCTTATTATCAATGAATGGGAATGTTATATTTCCACTCACGGATACTTGATCAGTAGTTTATTTTACATAGTATTCGGAGACAACCTGGCCGTGTGGTTTTTGTAAGTCAAAGTATTGTGTATTCGAATGTTGGACTGAGCAGTTAACGTTGTAGTGTTTTTGGTAAAGGCATCTCACTTCCTTTTGCTCACTTGACTAGGTGTAAATGAGTATCTGGCTTTAGAGCTAGGAGGACCAGGGCGTTCCATTGTGTGTTTCATTTGTAATATTATGCATTTAGATGTAGTAAATATTTACACCTGTCCCACGGGTCTGTATTATGGATGAGATGTATTGCATCCTATGGCACTGAAAATAAATAGCCCTACGGGGTAAATAATTATAAATAAAATTCCTTTTCTTAGAATAGCATGTGCCATAATCTGAATTTCCACTGGCTCATAGCACTGTGATAATCACTATCTTTGCAGGAGCATCGGGGAAGGATCTGGACTCCAGTTTATGTCCTGTGTAAAGACGAGAGACTGGTAATGACATCCACAGAATTTTCATATATGACTGCCTGGCATCAGTGTGAAAGACATACCCTGACTAACTCTCCTCTCATATTCTCCCCCGTCAAGAAAGCTTGTGTCACTGTGTGGGAAGTTCCCCGTGAAAATAGCGGAGCTGCCCCAAGCTGTGACGGCAAAGCCCCAGGACGGTTCTACCAAACAGATGAGGGAGCAAACGTTTACTACAGCTGTCCTGATGTGGAAGTTTCCTTTTGTGCACTGGGAGATGTTTTCAATGAAACTACACAAAAATGTGAATCTTTAAAGTAAACAAAACGTTACAAACAAATAAAAGTTGAGCTATGCTCTGCAGTTTTCACACATTAAAATATGAGCAACATTATAGTTCCACTTGAACTGTGCTAGCATTGATTCAGTAGAAGGAAAGACTCGCTTATACAAATACCCTAATTTCGTCATTTTTTTTTTTTAATACAAAAGTTTACTGTCATGAGGAATAAGATTTTCGGAGAAGAGAGTGGGGAGATTTTGCATGTCTTTTATTATCTTTTTATCATATAAACAGGTGACATTGGGGTATGTAATAATTTTATTAATATGTCACACGTTCCATAAATTTGACCTTTGACCTGCTTACGAATACTTTGAGTGGAAGTTTTGGAAACCACTAGATGTAGGAATATGTAACATCATTTATTTTGCGACGTCATAAATATGTGACGTCATTTCTTTTGTTACTATTTTCACTGCCGAGGGGTTTCCCGCTGTCTAGATTTTTTTGTTTCAAAAAATTATTGCAATCAATATTTCTTACCGCTTGTCATCGTTCTCTTCATGTTTTAGTTTCGGTTCAGTTAAACATTTGAATAAAAGTTCTTCAAATGTCATAGTGTTTCTGTTGTCTAAAGTTTCATCGATGATTGTCAGCTATTTGGATTCACTTTGTGTCACGTAACTGTATAGTTCATTCAGTTTGGTTGTGACCGATGTGTCTCAAACAGGGTGAGGGTCACATTAGGGCCCTTTTCACGATTAAAAGTTCATTTTTTATTCGAGTTTATATGATAAAACGGACCTGAAACGCGAGTTTGTTTGATATCAGATTAACGAAATGAATTTGACAATAATATCGTATTCGCCAGAGATCCTCTATATCTGCTTTTCTCTCTCTCTCTTAACTCTGTGTCGCTATTTCTTTTACTTATTCTCTCATCGCTTCCCTTGCAAGTTTCAGCTTCTCTCCTCTCCTCTCATTTCAACCTCCTCCTTTTTTTGTGTGTGTTCAACCTTAGCCACGGATTGAAGTGGGACCACATGTTTAAGTTCACTGTCATTTAGAAACGGGGAGATGGGAAGGAAAAGAGCTAGAGAATAGAAAATGTTATTTTTGAAGTAGTCTGGGAGATGAATTCCATGTTTTATTTGAATGTGAACATTTAATGACTGAAAGGCACAGATTTTTGGATAGAAGATATACTGTACGACCCAACATGTTTAAGGCAAAGGAGCTGTTTGAGAGTAAGAAAACGAATATTTTAGTTAAATTGGCTAAATTCATTGAAGTTGCATTTACAAACATTCCAATAACATGTATATAGCTATTAAGTATCTAGAAGAGAAAAGAATGAGTGTAAGGACTTATGATTATTATTAAAAGTGAGTGTTCAATATTATTGTTAAATGTGAAATGTATGAGAACGTTGTGAATGCACGTGATTGTAACAATGCATTGTGAACATGTGTGATGTTAGTAGCTGTAGTGCTTAAAATGTCCATGTGCTGTCCCGTTGCATACTGTATTTTGCCCATGTGCCACGGCTGTGGTCTGGGCTTATTCCCAATAAACTTGTTAAACTTGTTATGCGTATTGCACATCACCTTACTCCATTCAGATCACCAGAGGTACAGCTCGGGATTCTTGCATGGAATTCAAATTAGGCATACGGTGCTGTCCCATGGGAGAGCGCGTTACACAGGAAGTGGTATTCTGAGCAACGGCAGTGAACGTTTCTAAGCACACAAAGATGGCTGCAAATGATGTGGAAGAACTAGAAGAAAGTGAAATATCCTGGAAGTGATGTTCGCTGTACTTATGTCTTTGCCCATTTATCAATATACATATCACTCTTGATTATTGCCACATGCTCCCTTGACAAAAGGTCCTTTGGAAACGAAATTCTATTAATAAATTTGAAACCATAAGTCTTCACTCTTGCCGAGCTCCCACTTACGGTGTAACGCAGGAAATTTCACATTTTCTAAATACCCGTCTAGGCTCCGCCAAGTTCTCTGCTGTCTAATCTGAATTCCCCGAAGGGATTCCAGGCGGGAGCAAAACAAGGACTCACGACTTATCACCAATGTAAAATACTCGAATGCTGTTGTTCATCTCAGTTCACTATAGCTATAGGTCCTGATCACACTTGATGCACTGTGTAAGAAAACGTAATTTTCTTATTAGCGAACTTCGCTGTTTTAATAGTGATCATCTTCCCAGCAGGGCCTTGTTTTCCTAGAATTAAAATAGGAATGTTGCAAAACAAATTTTAACGACAAAAATGTTTAATCAACTTCGTTTAACAACTACCAAAGAACAAGCGATTGAGCCTTGAGCTCTGTGGCCAAACGCATAATCCTTATGTTAGTCAACGGACTGTGGTCACCTCGGGAAAACACCCAAAATGAAAATACAGTCCGTTGTTCCCCTCTGCTTTCTAAAACCATACTGGTTTTCACATATAAGGTCCTAGACTCCGCCCACAAAAAGAGTCTTTCATTTAAAATACATGTAAACAATTTTCCCACACAACTTAGTAGTGTTATACCTCTGTAATTCTCTGGGTTATCCTTTATCCCACTTTTATAAATTGGAATAATTTCCCCCACTGCCCATACATCTGGAAAAAGACCTAATTGGACCATAGCATTAAAAAGTTTAGACAGAACAATTTGCAGGGGTAAGCCGCTATATATGATAAATTTATTTATGATATTGATATATCCAGAAGCTTTGTCCAGTTTCAATTTTCTAATTGCTAAATCTACATCATCAACTGATATTTCTTTATCCAAAATTTCGTCCTTTACGTCATTCCCATGTTTTTCCCACTCTGAAATTTTGTGCGCAGTCTCATTATCTGCTACAGACTGTCTATTGCCTAACTCCTCAAAATACTGGACAAAATCACAGTTCCCATTTACTGATCTCTTTCTTCCTCGAATTTTTCTCCAAAACATTCTCGGGTTATCTTTGCTTAGTCGAACCAACTCTTCTGCCTCTGAAAGTTTCCCACTCCGCCCTTTCTTACGACAACAGTTCCTGTACTCTCTCCTTGCGTCACACATATCCCCTCTGTCTTCCGCGCTCCCTTTCACTCTAAACTTTCTTTCCGCCAACTCAAATCTTTCACGCTTTTCCCTGCACTCACTGTCATACCAAGGCTCGCTCATCCGTTTATTAACGTGACTCCTGCACGGGTGACTTACTCTCACACAGTGTGAACTACCGGGTCCTAACAAAATATCAGTTAATTTTTTCACACATTCATCTATGGTACTTTTGACACAATCCTTCATTCTCCAGCGTTTCAAAAATGTTGTACAATTCATCTAAGTAGTGTTCACTCTGCATGCATTGAATAAATTCATCCTTTCTTTCCTCTCTCCATTTCATACATACTTCTTTCTTCTCTCCATCATCTACTCAACAGCTCTTTCTCATTTCGCATGTCAAACAGACGCTAACTTTTACATGATCTGAGAAAGCGTTGACATCATGCACTTCAAAATCGAGCAGTCTTCGCAAGACCTGTTTCGAACACAATACATAATCTATTGTACTCTGTCCGTTTTTACTGCAAAAAGCTATGTTCCCAATATCCTTATCTCTACCCGCTCGTCCGTTCGGCATCAACAAAGTACTCATTTTACACAACCTCACTAGTCTATGTCCATACTCATTTACTCCTTTATCTTCATTCGCTCGGCGCACTAACATATTGTTCATTACAATGTCTTTCTCACTAAGCTCATTTCCATTCTGCAGATCTTCATTTTCATCATCATCAAAGAATACATCAATATCTTCCAGGCTTCCCCCTCTCGCGTTCAGATCACCCATTGCAACTATCATTCCCTTCCCACTCAACTCAGCAACCTTATCCGACAAGATCTCAAAACCATCCACACCAGTTTCTAAATCCTTTCTTGACGATGACTGGGGCCTAATATAGGGAAAAATCATGTACAGATCTTCATCAAAGCCGAAGAATGTTTTATTAAATCTAAATACTAGACCATCTTCAAAATCCCATTGACATTCAGTGATCCCATCCCATATTGTTGACCTGAAAAAAAACAGACCAAACCACCCGAGTCCCTCCTGGCTTTCCTTCGTCTCCGCCGATGCTTACAACACTTGACATAACCATCTAACTTTAAATCACTCAGTTCATTCGTCCAGCTCTCACTCAACAAAACCGCATCAAACTCACTTACACTACTAACAAATCCTGCTCTCTCCAACTTACTTTCCAAATCACCATTTACATTGAGACAAACAACAGATAATTTATTTAACTGCTCATCCCCTGGTGTCTGTTCCTAGTCCCCACCGCTGTCACTCCTCGTTCCGGTCACAGGTACTTGTCTTACCACCCTCCCTTCCACCACCAGTTTGGCTGGGTAGGCGATGGTGGCCCGCTTTCCAGTCCTCTTGATCTCTCTTATTAATAGACGTTATCCGGAAATGCGATTGCGGGGGGTAACTCCTGAAAGTTAACACTTAAAGGAGTTATGTCCCCTTTCCTGGACCCACTCGACAGTACCCCGAGTTGTACACAATGTGAGGAAAGCGTGTTGCAGAAAGGGTACCTAGCGCATAGACAGATTGGTGAACGTGACATACGGACCTGTTTATACAATTTTACACGCCATTAACTTATTGACGGCTCGACCTATTCGCATAACTTTTAGCAAGCTCAATCATTTCCACTGATATCAGTAACTTTAAAACACTGTAGGCCTACAGCTCGATCATAAACTTAATCACGTTGTACATCAAAATTAGGCCCAACATTTGTGCAGAGTGCAGATCTGTAAAGATATTTAATATACGTGAGAAATTTGAAAAGTAAAATTGTATCGAACGAAGGCCGAAAAGGGTGTATTCTGCGATACTAGACTAAGTCTAGGCCTAGTCTAGCAGTAGCACAAATGGTCGTTCGATGCATGTGTTTGTTTTGTTGTTTTTTTTGGTGTGGGAAGGGGGAACGATGGAGGCACAATAGACACAGACGCATGAAGAAATATGGAAAATATAGAACCTTATAACCCTTTCCACAAAGACACTTTTTTTCTCTTATTCATTATGAATCAAATCATAAATAACGGTTACGGCGTGTCTGGTGTGTTGGGAGGAACACCCAGTAAACATTCTGAAATGCCTAATCCTCGAACAAAAATTAAATGGCTACACACCGTACTTTTCAAAATCACTGAAGCTTGTAAATGGCAATATTCTGACACACCGATTAAATGTTTAATCATAGATTAAGAGTTATCGTAAACTCTTGAAAAGCCTAATCCTAGAAAAAAAAATTAAATCGTTACACACCGTACTTTTCAAAATCACTTAAACTTGTAAATATTCTGACACACCGATAAAATGTATACCATAGATTAAGAGTTATCGTAAACTTTTGAAATGCCTAGTCTTTAAAAAAAAAAAATTAAATTGTTATACACCATACTTTGAAACTTGGAAATGGCAACATTCTGACACCAATAAAATTTTAATCACAGATTAAGAGTTTTCGTAAGCTCTTGAAATGTCTAATCCTAGAAATAAAAATTTAAATCATGACACACCGTACTTTACAAAATCTGTGAAAGTTGGAAATGACAACATTCTGTAGTGACACACCGATAAAAGTTTTAATCACAGATTAAGAGTTATCGTAAACTCTTAAAATGCCTAATCCTAGAAATAAAAATTTAAATCATGACCCACTGTACTTTACCAAATCTTTGAAAGTTGGACATGACAACATTCTGGCACATCGATAAAATGTTATCACACAGATTTAGAGTTATTGTAAACTGTTGAAACGCGGAATCCTTGAACAAAAATTTTAACTCGTGACAAAACTTCAAAAGTGTCCATATCTAGACCTACCTGATATCTTTCATATATTATAAGGTCCAATATTTCAGAAATTGTAAAATCTGAAGAATCAGTGGTATGATGAAGTAGGCCTATAGGCCTATGTGTAATTGTGTTTTCTGACTGAGACTAGCCTAGACACTAGTCCTTTCATCGTCGTCTATCAAGCGCACAGAGAACTCTTTTTAGATCGCCATTTTAAGCATCAAACTTGTTCGATGTTATCACTGGAAGACCAGGAACATAAAAAATATTCAGATTGATGCAGTCTAATCATACATACCAGTTCTGAGACACACAAAACACAATGACAACATTCAGCAGAAAACAAACAAAACCCAAAACGCAGGGACGATGAAGATGGAAATGAGAATGTATTCAAGTTTCGAAACAGGGATTTTGGTCAGCTGGGACTGTGATTACACCGGACCCTTCATACGAATTTCACGTCAAAAACCAAACTATTTTCTCTTAGTACAATGAAAACAGATTTGGTGTACTATGCATTATTGTTAAGAGCAGTACGGGAAGACATGCCGGTATCGCAGACTCGGCCAACTTTATCACAGTAAACAGCGGTCCAAGTTAAAAACGCTCGACGTAGAGTCGACAAAGAACGATTCAGTAAACAAAAATGGCCGACTTCTAAAGGGCGTGGGCTCGGAAAAGGAGGCATAACTCTAAAGAAGTCAAATTTTCAGGTGTATTATTTCCCTTGAGCGATTTCCGAAGTACGCCTATTCAGGTAAGAGTGTCTCACGGGCTTTTCTGATTTCGAGGGGGGAGTCTTCACCGACGCCGTACGGGGGGCGGAGCTTGTCACGGGCGTTGCGAACTGTCTCCTTGTCCTTGTAATCAAGGTAAGCGACGATGATGGGTCGTGGGCGGAAACGTGCGTGACCCACATTATTTGTTTTCTTCACCCCGAGGCGATGGGCTCTCTGCATGGGGAATTCCCTGTCGTGACCTAGTTTCATCTCTTGTTCATAAAGTTCTTAATTGTGGTCAAACAGTCCTCCCCATCCTGCTCCGGTATGCCACAGAAGAGGAGATTGTTTCGCCAACTCCTGGCTTCCTGGTCCACAGTTCTCCACTCCAGCCCCTGCACCTTCTTTTCCATTACCTTCATCTGGTNCCCTCCTGGCTTTCCTTCGTCTCCGCCGATGCTTACAACACTTGACATAACCATCTAACTTTAAATCACTCAGTTCATTCGTCCAGCTCTCACTCAACAAAACCGCATCAAACTCACTTACACTACTAACAAATGCTGCTCTCTCCAACTTACTCTCCAAATCACCATTTACATTGAGACAAACAACAGATAATTTATTTAACTGCTCATCCCCTGGTGTCTGTTTCTAGTCCCCACTGCTGTCACTCCTCGTCCCGGTCACAGATACTTGTCTTACCACCCTCCCCTCCACCACCAGTTTGGCTGGGTAGGCGATGGTGGCTCGCTTTCCAGTCCTCTTGATCTCTCTTAGTTCAGGTAAGAGTGTCTCACGGGCTTTTCTGATTTCTAGGGGGAAGTCTTCACCGACACCGCACGGGGGGCGGAGCTTGTCACGGGGGTTGCGAACTGTCTCCTTGTCCTTGTAATCAAGGTAAGCGACGAAGATCGGTCGTGGGCGGAGACGTGCGTGACCCACATTATTTGTTTTCTTCACCCCGAGCCGATGGGCTCTCTGCATGGGGAATTCCCTGTCGTGACCTAGTTTCATCTCTTCCTTCATAAAGTTCTTAATTGTGGTCAAACAATCCTCCCCATCCTGCTCCGGTATGCCATAGAAGAGGAGATTGTTTCGCCACCTCCTGGCTTCCTGGTCCACAGTTCTCCACTCCAGCTCCTGCACCTTCTTTTCCATTACCTTCATCTGGTCATTCATCCCTCTGACCTGCTTGTTCGTTCTGGCCATTTCAGCGGCGTGACTGTCCAGCTTCTTGTTGACTTCCAATAACTTTTTGTCGTGTTCAGTCACTTTGGTCAAGATGTCCTGCACAGACGAGCCCACCTTGGACGTCTCCGCGGGCATCCTACTCATGACCTCAATCACGCTTTGAAGCTGTTCCTTCATCTCTTTCATCTCCTTCTTCATCCCTTCAGCCAGGGCTACAATGCCTTCTTCATCGCAAGCCTGACCACTACTCTCCCCCTTTCTCTTATAGTCTCTACTGTCCTTGCCTTCCTTCATACCATCTTTGCCCTCAAATACATCATCTGTGCATGCCAGTTCATTATTGACTGTACTACCTATACATGAATATCACAGTTACTAGTTGATATGCGACAGGCTAACTAAAGAGTCATTCCCGTACCACTGTTCCCGTAGGCCTCAAATTGGGGGTGGGAGGGGGTGGTGGGCGAAGCATATTATTCTACATTTCATATATTACATTACATATATTTCATGTATCCTGGACGTAAATATTTACTATCCTCAAGCTTTGTTTTAAACAAGTTTTTTCCAGAACAACATGCTCCCGAATCCGCTTCCGTTATCAGATTTCACTAAAAATGTTACAGTATCTATTCCAGAGCAGACGCAAAATTCTACCAGGTTTGATTCAGAGTGGTTAGTAACTGTCTCAGCAATTTTGTTTACAAACCAACCCACACTCGGAGAATAGACTAGGTTTGTGTTAGAATGTAGTAACAATACATCGCTAGCGGTGAGGGCACAGATAATTAATCCACAGTCTATTAACTACTCATTTAATAAGTATGCCATGTTATTACGTTTGAATTTCACCTGCACGGACTCATTATTTTTCTAACATTTCATAATTCAGGTCAACCTCGACATTAAATACACATCAACAAATTGTTTTCCACACACCAAGAGAATACTTATTTTATATCAAAGTTCCATTGGACAGAGTCGTGCCCATCCTTATACGGTGATGTGTAAATACTATCTGATTGTAAAGATTCTAGGATTTACCATTTCATTACTGACTGCATATCCGGTTTTAAGCGCCATTATAAGTCTGCCTTAAATCCGGGTGGTTTATAATGTATCACCTACAGATAATTGCATACATGAGCCAAGCTTTATACGGAAACTCTTGTCACTGCACAGCATTTATCACTTGTATATAAAAACTTGTATACTAGGAGATGGCGGTTTACAGACTCTAAAGGCGAGATCAGAAATTGTCTTGCTGGTAGTAAAGGGAAAACGACTCGAAACACATCTGTCGGATTGCTACAAACCATTTCATTTTCAAAGAGACTGAGAAGATTGCAAGGTAAATAACAAGTTAATTTAAATCTAGAAGTTATCGAACAGTAAAACCTCGTTGCATAAAAAAAAAACCAAACCAACGTATACAGTGGAATCTTGATATTAAGTGCTCTTAAAATGAATTTGCATTACTTTCGAGTTTGAATTTACTGGCATGTATTAATAATAATTCTATCATTTTATTATTTATGTCAGTACCTAAATAATACGTAATCTTTGTTTTCTTACATAGAACCATACTATATTTCAAATCTCTGCTGTGCTTATTATTAAGGCATACTTGATATCGACGTCTACCTGAATAATGAAATGGTAGAAAAATAATAATAAATCCCTACATGTAAAAGTCATACTTTTTAACAACATACATCTATACTCAATAAAAGAGTAATGAATATTATTATCGAGGTTCCACTGCATATTGCTCTGATATTTCTTAGCTATAGTGTAGATATAAACAAATTATGCAAATTTATTCTAACGAGATTTGTCATGATTTCACATACAATTTTTATATTGTTGAAGATAACTTTGTTATCAAATGACAAATTACTCTGGTGCTAGCAGGTACAGTTTTACAAGATAATGGATACACACAAAATTAATGGCAACGTTGTGTTGTGTATCTGCGTACAACTAATGTAACAATGGATATACATTTATATTTCTTTTTGTTTACAGTATACGTCGAGATTCATATTATGAAAATGTTGCAGGCTACATGACTTTTGTACTATACCCATGCAATCGCATTAAAGTGTGTTGCCTTTGAAAGAACATGTCAGCCGTAAATAGACTTGGATTATGTGTTTTTGGTCACCGCGGGTATAACTGCAAGAAAAGAAAGGGACGGCCCTTTTATTCTGTGGACAATCTTTCGGGGCTCCTATGCGATGAAAAGTAAGTCTCTACGCAGGCAAAGATGACTGCGACTGATGTGGAAGTGCTAGAAAAGAGTACGCTGATTTGCGAGATGTGTTTCTTATACTCATGTCCTTGACCCACTTGTAAGTATACATAACATCGTAGGTTCTTGCCACATCCTCCTTCGCCACAAAGATTTTGACAAAAAATTTCTATTAACAAATTTAAACCGCTGATGCCGAGGGCCTACTTCCGGTGTAACTCAAGAAACTATTCCACGTTTTCTTACGTCTAAGCTCCGCCCACTTCCCAGCGAGGATAACGCTTACCACAGTTCTTCAGTATGATGCCTTCATTGAATTTCATTGTTATTATCTCCCAGATACCGAGTCCAAAATGGTTCTAATACTTTGGTTGTGTGCTTCTGGGCTATTGCCAGTGGCTCTGTGCATCTCTATTGATGTTCTTGACGAGTGTCCTGCTGATCCAGGGGCGTTTCCTATCTTCTACGGCCATCCTTTCAACTGTCAGTACTATTTCATGTGTGATCGTAGTACGCCAGTGTTGAAAAAATGCGCTGACGGGACCAGATGGAGTGATATGTACAAGATGTGTGCTGAAGAGAACACAGTTTACGACACGTGCAGAAGTATGAATATATAATAGAATATTTACTGAAAGTTCCCCTTTACAGCTGGGACGCAGCCGACCGGGGATTTTCGGCTGCGCATCCATAAAATAGAACTTACTTAATTACTCCAAATATAATGAATTTAATGTTAACATCATGCACGTACCAGTTAGGATTTCTTAATGTATGGGATAATTTAAGAAATATTTTACAGAAATGGTTAGTTCTGAGCATAAAAGCGTTGACGGGCCCACAGCCGAATAAAAATGATGCTTTTTAAAAACTGGACATCTTTAAAACTTTAGAGGAAATATGCTCTCTAGCCAGTGCTCTGCTGACAAGTGATAACACGCCTGTATGAATATTCACGGTGAACAACAGCTATGTCAAAGAAAGTCACGCTGAGGCAGTAAAAATGCAGAATACTTTACCTGGCTTACACGGTCAAACTTTTCTTTTGAATTCGGATGACCAAAACCTTACTTGAAAGCTGAAAAATACATTGTCAGATAGAGGTGTCTGTAGTTGCTGGAACTTCAGTGACATCATCACTTTTGCCGCAAGGCCCTGTTATTTGGGGAAGAAGAATAACTCTAGACGCAAGGAAAGATCCTGGTCACCCCAGCTGTTTTGTTGCTGTTGTTGTTGTTGTTGTTGTTGTTGTTGTTGTTAATGCTGTTGTTTTTGCGTCATATTACACACGAGTGCGATAATAGAACGATGCTTTTACTTCGCCAGAGTGTTTTGGTATGCACCATTTCATAGGAAAAAATACTGGTAAACATAATTTTTTTTTTTTTGACTTGGGTGTCCACGTTTAACATGCATTGGTAGTCCTCTTCCACCTGATTTGTTCAAGCATCAACTTACATAGGCGCGAGTTAGGTAATAAATGGGTCAGGCTGTCATAGTACTTTATCGTTTTCTTTTCTGTTGATTTAGTGATGTCTTCCCATCCCAGCTGATTAAGCAGCACAATTTTACTCACATTCAGACTGCAGGTCAGAACGCCTTTTGCGCACCTATGACCTATACTGTAGAGTTTTGATTTAATATCCATAGATGTTTGTGATGTATGAGCCCATGCCCTTTCTTCATGCAAGTTGGTTGGCTTCACAACTTGATTCCACACTGCTATACCAAATTTTATGCGGTTAACGTTGCTGTTCCTGGATAAGATATTTTTCATCGTTCCTATTTTCCTGTTTACAATATCTTTAAGGTGTGATACATAGAAACATGTTCAGAGATCGTCAGAGATAAACACCCAAATATCTGGATTATTGATATTCCCCCAGTAAAAGGTCACCCAATTTCCATCGTTTTAGCTTATCAATTTGTTTGCCAAAAACCAGCACTTTCGACTCACCTGCATTAAATACCACACCCTATTTTCAGCAAACATTAGTAATCGTTAACATCTTCTGTAATTCTTCCTTCGAATTCACTATAAGGGGCGATGTCATCAGCAAACAGCAGTGCAGGAATGGTTTATTTATTTAGTCTGTATGTTAAGTTTTATTTTTGTAGCATATCTGCCAGGTCTTTAAGCAAAATAGAGCACAGGCTTGGAGATGCTGGACATCTTTGTTTCAACCCTTTTTCTGTTCAAAGAAATCTCTTTCGCATTCACCGCAATAGCTTATGTTGAATACTGTCTTATTCTCTACGGGCCGGTATAGAGTTCACAAAGCGCACTAAGTTTTTCTCTTAGATTCCTTTTTCGGCCAGTTGGTAAAAAATGCGATCTCTCCATACTTAGTCGAAACATTTAGATGCATCCAGAAAGGCGACAGAAGTTTTTGTTTTGGGTGATTTATTAAGCGCCACAATGCTTGTCAGAATAAATAACCTATGTGGTCCTCAACCCTTCTGTCTTTTCTAAATCCTCCTTGTGTCTCTTCTAGAATATCATATTCCTCGGGGTATTCCCTTATGTTATGTTCAGTTAGTTTTATTATTTATTCATAAACATTTGAAGAGAATGACAAGCCTCTCAAGTTCTCTAGAGCAGAATTTTGGTCCTTTTTGGAAATTAAAACAATCAAACTTTTCTTCCATTCTGTTGGAAAGTCTTCCGTTTTTAAAAATAGCTGAAATATCGTAGATAAATTGTCAACCACACTGTCTCCTCCAAATTTTAGATTTTAAGTTTTACCTCTGATGCTCTAGTGACAATATTGACCCTTTCCTTTCTAACTTCACAGGCTTCTTGGTAGTTTCTATTACTTGCTGAGAGAATTTTGGATGCCTGGCGCTTTTCCTTTATATTTTTTCCAGAATTGTTCTATCATATCTTAATCTCCCAATGTCTCTCATCCAAAAATACTTCGATCTACTTTGCTTTTTTGATGGGCGGCGTCGTCTGTCTATGTTCTTAGAAAACTCGTCTACTATATCTGTCCACAAATTCCAAACTTCGTCGGTGAGTGTTAAATTGCTGGGATTCCATTCTTTCAAATTAATTTCTAATTTTGACTGAAACGCTTCCCAGTTAATCTCGTCTTTGAAAATCCATTTTTCTTTCAGCGTGTTCTCTTGTACTGATCATGTAAGTCGCTCGCAACTTATGATTCCATGCTCCAGCCCATTTGCTTCAACATTAATTTGGTAGCGTTATGACCACTTTCAAGTTCTGTTGTACCATCTTCATCAATATAATTCCTGTTAACATTTTTTGTAAAAGTGTTTTGGAAAACAATATATAATCATTCAAATTTTGATAACAACCTATCTTCTATATGTATTTGCCAGTAACAAGTTACATGCCCCTATGAAGTCTTATAACAGTTGACCATTAACGTTAGGGGTGCAGCTGTGTATTGGCCTGTTAGTAACGTGGCATTTTTCCAGAAGTTTGCCATTAAAATCTCTCCAAGAAATGACGTTGTCGTGTTTACTTTGTAGATATCTGATATTTTTAAGTAATTCTGTAGAAAGGTCGACAACTGTTTGCTTATTAGTGTTATTCAATTGCATGTACAGTAGTCCCACTGCTGTGTTATAAAGACATTTATCATTAGCTTGGATCCACATTCGTTCATTTTCATCGTATAAAGAAAGTAAATGGTTGTCGTTCAGGAAACATATATTCTTCTTGGTAAAAAATCCTACACCTCAAACGTTTCCAAAACTGCAGCATCAGTTTTCCTAATTGCAATATATCCAAAAGCATCGCAGTCTGTTCTTTTCAACAGTACTAAATTCTACCATAGATATATAGATATAGATATCCAAGACAAAGCTCCTCTGAACAAAAGCGTATCTTCACTCCGCTGCCACTGAGTCTAAATAGTATGGTGGAACTCGGTTAAACCAGAAATGGTCAATCCAAAAAATCGGTTAATCCGAACTCTTTTCAAAGTATCACAGACGGACTTTTTGTGTCTGTTATCTCAATTCACTTTCTACGAAAACAAAACCGCTTGGATACCGTTTAATTGTTAAAATTCTAAATCAAGTCGTCCGATATAAACCTGCCACAAAGAATGAGTATTGCTTCTAATATTCATATTATGCAAAGGGTCGAAAGACCAACAAAAAAAAAGGACATCATTGTAAATCATAAATTTAAAACTTGACATGGGCCTCGTTTTAATTTGACCATCTTCTTTTTACTATATTTCTTCATAAAGGTCTGACTCCAATACCCAAGGATAAAGATCCGCAGCTTCAGTGCTTACTAGGTGCAACTGGCCTCTTTCCCCACCCGACGTCATGTCAAGGATATTTCGACTGCTCCGATACAGAACCTCGTCCAGCGCACAGCCGCCTGAGGCAATTCGAGAATGAATGTCCCTATCCCGATCTTTTTGACCTCAACGAAAAGAAATGCAAGCCATATAATGAAACTTACTGTGGCCCTGACAGGGTGGCTGCTAAAGATCCATGTGAGTACTGGCATGCTAAACCTAAACTTTAGCTTGTAAGAGAGGATACAAAATATTCTAGTATCTAGAAACAAACGAGTTAATGGCAGGATTGGAAAAGAGAAAGCACACAAAAAAGAATTCCTATGCCGTGATACTGCCGAGGGACAGTCTCAAGTTTGCCTTGTCTTCCTTAACTCTACTTCTAACTATGTTCCTTATCCTAAACCAAACTCTAGCTGAAGTGTTCTGACTGACATATTGCCTACGAAATTTGCCGGAACGCCCTGATCAACAAGAGTGCAGTGCAGTGACGTGTGCAAAGACGCAATCTCTATAGCTTACTTGGTCCGAAGTGGATGTATAGAGTAGTTCTGTATTTACATTTTTCTTTATCGTCTTTCTTTCTGTTTCAGGCGACTACTTGACAATATGGCGCCCATTTTATCCTTGTCCTGACGTATTTCCATCATGCGTTGGCTTTCCTGACGGATTCAATGTAAGTTGTCGGTATCGAAATATGAGGTAGTATGTATTATGTGTATGTACCACAATATACATCTGAGGACGCTGATGGAAATGTGATGCGCGTGGACCTGGGTGACGTGTTATTCCAGGAAGAGTATGGGTATTTTGTGCAGGGGTATAACATTACATGTAATCTATGGATCTGAGACTACCAGTTGATTATCCGATGTATCCTATAAAATTTAATTAATCTTAAATGCTCCACGAAATGTTCAAACATATCCTTATGAGGCATTTACTTACAATGACAATACGACATCGTCAACATCAGATAGTTTTCCTCACTGACAATCTGGAGCCCTATAACTGTCTCATAATTTCAGCTCTCCCATGTGCATAGTGTATAGAATCCAGAGCAGTGTCTAGCAAGAAACTTTTTTAAAAAGTATTTTTTCTGTCTTTTCGCCGACAAGAGACCAGTAATCTAGAAGATACGATAATCATTAAAACAATGCAAAGCTCATGATAAATAGAACCTCAAATTATTTTGTTTAATGAGAACAATTTCTAGCCTTCTATAGTTTCTTTTGAATGGAGCAGGAGTAAGGAGATCTTGATATCTTAGTGATTTGTTTGTTATTTTTTTAAATTAAAAATGTCTCGCCGTAGTGTGTTCGACTCGTCCTCTGTGCTTGAAAGTAACTTTATAATGAGAGGTTACGTTGGTACTTTTATAATGTTACTAGAAGCATGGGTTGACGGAGCTCAAAGTTTCGGAATGATATTTTTGGTCTGTCTTTCTCTCTCTCTCTCTCTCTCTCTCTCTCTCCTCTCTCTCTCTCTCTCTCTCTCTATCTATCTATCTATCTATCTATCGATCTATCTATCTTTCTATCTATCTATCTATCTATCTATCTATCTATCTATCTATCTATCTATCTATCTATCTATCTATCTATCTATCTATCTATCTATCTATCTATGCGTATAAGCAATAGCGGTTTCAGACAATGAGGAGGTTGGATTAAGTGCGACCAAAAAAAAAACAACAAACAAATCTCCCAACACGCTTGGTTAATAGTTTTTCAACACGTTACGTGTGATGTGATATTATACTTTGTAAGTGCTCAAAGTGATTATTTAAGAGACCATTTAAGCAGAAATACACATACAGTTTCAATAAATACAAAAGGACAACTTCCAGTGGCCTTTCAAGAATTTGTGGGACGACAGGTCATCATTGATATTTGTGTTATTAGTACAAATAATTGGTATTAGTGTTATGATTTTGGAGGGCATTTCAATGGCCCAGATGACCACTAAATGACCAGCACTAGAATTTTGAAGGAATGCCGAACCAACGACCTCTTAGTAATATTTTTACCGATTTGCTCAAAATTTTTTTTAAAAAAGCAAACCCAAAAACCTGACTATCTCTAAGGTAAACCAGTGTCGCCTGCAGACGTTTAATATGATAAATGAATATAAAGTGACATATGCTGACCATGGGCAAACTATTTGGCCAACAATAATAAATCTTATATATCTATTTTGGGACGCTAAATTCAAATATCCACTTAAAATGGATTTCAAGATTAGCTCACTGACTATTTATTTAGCTGTGGAACTGTACTACGGCTGCTAATATGGCCAAATATTAGCTGTCCACTGAATGCAGCGAAATTTATTTTATAATAATCTGACTTCATTCTGTGTAACATTGGTCGTTCCTCCCCAACCCCCCCCCCNCCCCCCCCTCCTTTTTTTTTTGTCCCCGGGCGCTTGCTGATGTCTGTGCTCACTCGCAGTGAGGAAGATTACCCAGATTTCACTCGGACCTGAGGTTCGTAGTAATTTTTTCGGGGTTGATGAGAGCTGAGCCAGTCTACATTGCAGACTGGGCGAGGTTTTTCGCCATTTTTTTTTTTTGGTNGGGGGGGTCAATACCTTGTCACAAGACTGACATCGTCATGTTCGGGGCATTCCCATAGACACTCCGTCCCCCTTTCCAACAGCCATCGTAAGGTGTGAATACTTATGGTGCCAGTAGATATCTGGTTCCTAGCCCTCCGAGACCTGCCACGCAGGTGTGACGTGCGCCCCTAGCCACGCCTGTAGCCCGTGTCGAGGAGTCTCTTCATTGTCTGCGATTCCTCTTCTCCGGCTTCCTCCCCATAGGTCGCTCCAAGGGCATTCCTGACGTCCTGGGTGTCGTAGTGGAAGCCAGTTAATGGTCCTGACCCAGCTAGAGCGTCCGATTTTTCGTTTCCAATCACTCCCGCGTGTCCTGGGCAGAAGATCCACGCAAGGGAGCGGATGTGGCTTTTCTGTAGAAAGACTTTTTTATTAACCTGACTTTGAATTTTACCTTACTAGTAATGACTGGAGTGTTCTAGACTGCATAAATGTATCTCGAATAAAGAAAAACATCCGATCTCGGCCCGTTACGAACTCTCAGGAATTGGCGAAACGGACGAAGTCGATTAACGAACTTTTCTAGAAAATCGATGTAGATGTAACATGTTTTGTCGTTTAATGGATAGTGCATGTATTTCCATCCCCGGATACTTCATCAGTAGTTTATACCATAGTATTCCGAGACAACGTGGCCGTGTGATTTATGAGCCGTATTCAGAAACTGAAGACTGTCAAGTTTATGTATTGTGTAGTCAACTCCTGGACCGAGGGGTTTACGTTGTAGTGTTTTTGGTAAAGGCATCTCACGTCCATTTCCCCCACTCGAATAAGGTGTAAATGAGTACCTGGCCATAAAGCTGTGAGGACTAGGGTGCTGCACTGTGGGCGACCAGCAATGACTTCATTCTATGTTTCATTTGTACTGTTATGTATTTAGTGTATTGAATATGTACAACTGTTCTGTGGGCTTGGATTATGGATAAGATGTATAATGTGGTATAACACTGTAATTCAATTTCCCTACGGGGTAAATAAAAGTCTTATATTTGATATTGTACATGGCATGATTTCCATTTTCACTGTCTCATATTCTCATTGTAGGAGCATCGTCTGAGGATTTGGAATCACTTTTATGTCCTGTGTCAAGACGAAAGACTGGTACTGACATCCAGAAAATTTTCATATACGTCTGCCTTGTATCGTTGTGGACAACACGCTTTGACTAACACTCCTGAATTCTTCTCTCCCGTCAAGAAAGCTTGCGTCACTCTGTGGGAAGTTCCCCGTGAATATGGCGGAGCTGCCCCAAGCTGTGACGATAAAGCCCCAGGACGGTCGTATCAATCAGATGAATTAGCAAGCGTTTATTACAGCTGTCCTGAAGTGGACGTTTCCTTTTGTATCCTGGGAGATGTTTTCAATGAAACTACTCAAAAATGTGAACCTTCAAAGTAAACAAAAACGCTAAAATCAAATGAAAGTCGAGCGTTGCTCTGCAGTATTTACACATTAAAGATGGGCAACATTTTAGTTCCACTTGGACTGTGCTAGCATTGATGCAGTAGAAGGGAAGACTCGCTTATATAAATACCATAATTTCCTCATTTTTTTTTTAATACAAAAGTTTACTGTCTTGAGGAATAAGATTTTTGGAGAAGGGAGTGGGGAGGTTTTGCATGTCTTTTATTATCTTTTTATCACATAAACAGGACCTTTTTCTGTTGATGTTAAGTATGTAATAATTTTATTGAAATGTCACACGTTCCATAAATTTGACCTTTGACCTGCTTACGAATACTTTGATTGAAAGCCTTGAAAACCACTAGATGTATGAATAGGTGACACCATTTCTTTTGCGACGTCATGAATATGTGACGTTTTTTTTTTTCCTCTTTTTACTGCCGAGGGGTTTTCCTCTGTCTAGATTTTTTTTTTCAAAAAAACTAGTGCAATCAATATTAAACATTTGAATAAAAGTACTTGAAATGTTACAGTGTTTCTGTGGTCTAAAGTTTCATCGACGATTGTCAGCTATTTGGATTCACTTTGTGTCGCCTAACTGTGTCAGTTGTGATTGATGTGTCTCAAACAGGATGAGGGCCACTTTAGGGCCCTTTTCAAAGTTCATTTTAATTAGAGTTTATATGAAAAAACGGACCTGAAACTCATGTTTGTTTGATATTAGATTTATGAAATGAGTTATACATTTAATCGTATTTGCCAGAATACAATAAATGTATAACTCATTTCATAATTCTGATGTCAAGCAAACACTCATTACAGATCCTCTATATTTTCATTTCTCTTTCTCTCTAATTCTGTGTCGCTATTTCTTTTACTTATTTTCTCACCGCTTCCCTTGCAAGTTTCAGCTTCTCTCCCCTCCCCTTTTACCAACGTTACCTCCCTTTTGTTCAACCTTCCCAAGGATTGAAGTGGGCCTAAGTGTTTAAGTTCACTGTCATGCTATTGCACATCACCTTACTCCATTCAGATCACCAAAGGTACAGCGCGGAATCCTTGCAGGGAATACAAATTAGCCATAAGGTGCTGTCCAAGGGAGAGCGCGTTACACAGGAAGCGGTATTCTGAGCAACGGAAATGAAAGTTTCTAAGCACACAAACATGGCTGGAAATGATGCGGAAGGGCTAGAAAAAAGTGAAATATCCTGGAAGTGATGTTCGCTGTATTTTACCCATTTATCAGTGAACATATCACTCTTGATAATTGTCTCATCCTCCCCACACAAGACCCTTTCTAAACAATGTTCTATTAATAAATTTGAAACCGTAAGTTGTGGCCTTCACTGTTGCCGAGCTCCCACTTCCGGCGACACGCAGAAAATTTCACATTTTGTATGTAACTGTCTGAGCTCCGCCAAGTTCTCTGCTGTCTAATCTGAATTCCCCGAAGGGATTCCATACGGGAGCAAAACAGGGACTCAAGACTCAGCATCAATGTAAAATACTCGAATGCTGTTGTTCATCTCGGCTCACTATAGCTGTAAGTACTGATCACATTTGAAACACTGGTGTAGGAAAATGTAATGTTCTACTCAGCGAACGATAGAATATTTAATAGTAAACAACTCCCCAGCAGGGCCCCGTTTTCCTAGAATTAAAATAGAAATGTTGCAAAACAAATTTTAACGACAAAAATGTTTGATCAACTTTGTTTAACAACGACCAGAGAGCAAGCCGTTAGGCCTTGAGATCTGTGGCCAAACGCATAATCCTTGTTAGTCAGCGGACTGTGGTCACCTCGGGACAACACCCAAAATATTAATAGTGTTCACTGTGGTAACTTAACTACATTAACGTATTCATGGATCATGCACACCGCCACTGGTAAAAATTGTGAGGTAGAATTTTGTTGATTATAAATATTTAGTTTAAAACCGGCTAAACTAATTCGAGGAAAAGGAGAATATTTTTGTTTTAAATTTTAGTTCATCTCAGCTTTTTTTTTTTCCTCAGAGAAATATATATTTTTTAAAAAATTAATAAGCAACAGTTTAACTGCGCTGAAAGTCCTTCTTCCACATTCACGTGTTATACCAAAGTATGACTATGAACAAACGATCTGGAAACAGAACGAGCTATACAGAGGATTGGAAAACTTCCGAGAGCGCCGAGTTCACATGAGCCAAGCTGAAATTTAAAAATAAAAATGCATCGAGCTACTGTGCTTCCAAATTATTAATAAAACACAAAAATACTCAGTTATACTGTTTATTTCAATAAGCAAAAAGTAAACCTACTGGCTAGGCAAAAGCAATTGTAAAATGGGATCATAAAATTATAATAAGCCAAAACATAGCTCTGAGTTATGAAAAAGACACATAAAAGCGCATCGTCAAGAAATAGTCTCTTCACTACGACTAGAGTTAGTCATCTGTGAATAGATTTTCACCATTTAAGTCTTTCGCATAGAAATGAGACGCCTTTTTTTAATATGTGGGTGGGAGAAAGGTTGAAGGATATGATAATGAGCAGAACTGTTGGCTTTTAATTTCATGTCCCACTCTTTCCCACCCTTCACACGTCAACTCCTATCTCTTTCCAGTCGTTAACTCATGTCTTATCTTTTCCTCCGTTCTCTTTGGCAAAAGCACACATACACACCCATAAATACTATATTATTATACCCCCTTTTATCTCGCTAGAATACGACGCTTTTTCATTTTCATCCTTGAAACACTTTGGTTTGGTATGAACAAGCTTAAGAGCAAGGGTTGGAAGCCAGCATGTGGCATTCTATTTTGTGAGGGATACATAATTATGTTGCATTCTGCCAACAAATGTTTAACTCATGTAACATAATATGAAAAAAAAAGTTTACATTTTATAATATAAATAGGTATGGCAATTCAGACTGTACAATGAAAGCAATCCAACATCAACAAAACAAGAAGGTTCAGTCTTCGTTGGGCTCCTCTTCTCTCTTTACTACGTCTTGGAAAAACAAAAAATGAAAGCTGCCTCCTTAGTCCAGCCTTTCAAAGACGTAACCCATGATTGCTTTTGCTTGATTTTTGCGGTCTCGCGAAAGGGGCCGTCTTAGCAAAGGAAGTTTCAGTCTCCAGGCAAACCAAAATAGCTGCGACTAATGCGGAAGAGAGAGAAAATAATGCACTGTCTTGCAAGTAATGATTGCTCTACATAACTTTGCCTCAATTATTTCCATATTTACCACCATTGAACCTTGCCACACCCTCCTCTAACAATAAAGGCCGTTGATATGACCTTCGCTACCAAATTTGAAACCGTAGATGGTTGCCGCTATGTTGTCAATCTTTCTTTTCCGGTGTGGCAAAAGACGCCCTGTTTCTAACAAATCTGTAGATAGTGTTCACCCTAACTCACTGTGACAGAAACACACGAACCAAAAACGTTACCCTGATACTTCTCTTGCTAAAGACAACCCATAGAATACAAGGTTTGCTCCTTACCGACTCAGCCTACACTGAGGCTAGCATCACTTCTGAGCCACATAATTCTATTTAGTATTACAGACAGAACTAATAAAGTGGTTTTATATAGTATGGCTCACCGGTGTAATATGATATCAGAAACATCTGTTGTTTTCTCAGAATTCAATACTCGTATGCTGTTACAAATGACATTTTTTTTTTTTAAAATACAGTGGCGGAATATCACAATATTATGGTAATGAACATAATAACAACCCCTCATGAGGTACTGTATTAACGTCAACGGGAAGAGACACAACTGAATATGGCGGTACCTTAATCGATATATTTAGATATCTACTAACGTGAGTGCTCGCTTTTCCAGTATTAACAAAAACCGATATCTATACTGTAATTTCAGAATAATAATTTCTTCAAACTAATGCTTTTTGCTGAGATAAGAAGTCAAAAACAGTTTATCAGAACACAGATCCACTCTGTTGGAATTTTTCTTCTAATTTTTGAAAAGCACGCACTTGCCAACAGTGTAGTGACTCAACAATCCAAAATGAAACGAAGAAATGTTTAATAAAATTTTCGATCCTATGTGGATCTTCTTCAGTATCAAATGAAACAAAGAAAGGGACAGTACAATCAAGAACAGTATAAAAGGTAAAAAAGTAGAAAGAAGGGTGTGAACACAGGTAAGAAAGCTGAGAATAGAATAAGAGTGTGAAAGGTGATCAGGTAACAGCTTGAAGGGTGTA
>JAWQUT010000046.1:573552-588465 GCA_033807755.1 Ellobium chinense | reverse complement strand
GGGGGGGGGGGAGGTAGGGATGTGAAGCGTCATGGAACTATCACGTTTCTCCCCCCACCCCCCCTCCATCCACCCCTTCACCCGAAGCATTACAGCAGCTGTGACTCCCGCCTATGAATATTCCCGCGTACGCAAATTTGGATAACATCATCCGCTAGAGAAATGTTATTTTGTTTCGTTGATTTGGTGTTGGCGTGTGCGTTCAAATTTCCAGTGGCAAACGAAACGCAATGTCTTTCCGGTACGAAATTTTAAAGTTTTATTTGGAGTCGACGAAATGGCAGAAGGAATGCCGGAAACAGAGACAAAGAGAAAAATGCGGCACAAACTTTGTAAATTGATAAATCCAATCTTGCAATTTCCGTGAGCAGACAGTGATGCTAAACATTCTGTATGGGATATTGTACATGTTGACGTTTTCAACCGAATTTTACAAACAGCGGTTTTGAAGGTTATGTGTTAGGAAAGGAACGTGCCACGCCCCCGATCGAGTCTTATAATAGAGATTATGTACAGGTCCACTGGAACGGATCAGCCACCGTAATTGTAACAGGGAGACTACTCCTATCAACCTCAGTCATTACTGTCAGGTCCAGTTGTCTTCCCCTCCTCTTGTCCTCAAGATAATGCTGACAAAGCTGGAAAAAAAACGGATAAATAAAGTTCCAAAAGACAGTCTGAGTCTTCCATTATGAGACAGGTTACTTCCCATGTTATACATCTCTTAATTTCTTCGATTTTGTTCACTTTTTTCTTATTATTTCATCTCTCTTTCTTCTTCTTTTTCTTCCACTTCTTCCTATCCTTCTCATCTTTAAAATTGCCACTATTTTCTTCTCACCATTTACGGTTTCCTGTATGGTCTTGTCTGTTGGCTCTCTACCTGTCCTTGAGTCTGTTTCCTTGTATTTCTGTTTACTATCAGTAGTCTTATGTCTGCGCACGGTGTCTACAAATCCATTATAAACAGTGGAACTCTTGTTACCACAAACACTGCATAACACAATTAATTCCCCACAGGAACATGGTTAGTAGCATGCTATGTTTTGACCCTCCATTTGTCTGTTCCTCACTCACTCTGTCCTTTCGTCCATCAGTTCATCAGTCCTTCTATCCATATATTCGTCCGTCCGTCCGTCCGTTCGTTCGTTCGTTCCATCGTGCGTTCGTCCCTCCGTTTCTAAGAGTTTGTGCATTAACGATGGGATCTCTTATCATCATGATAAGCATTGCATTAGTGTATCGGTGCTGAATGCAGCCAGGGAAGCGTTCGACATGCCGAGGCAATGTAATTTCTACGATGGTAAGAGATTCCATCTTTAATGCGCAAGTCCTCAAACGTTTGAAAACAAGCTCCACTTACCGCGTCTTTTTTGCTTTACTCTGAGAAGTCGCCAGGTTTACACACTGTTAAGGAACAAGTTCCAGGATTAATGAAGTATAAATCACTGATCATTTTCCAAATACACGTAACATGAATCACTAAATACAGACGTTGGAAAGGAGAAACACATACAGAAAAACATACTTACCCCCNTTACAAACCACCTCCAAAAAAATATTTTTTAAAAATACTACAAATACTACAACAACAGACAGATACCCACTCATTAAGGAGATGGAATCTTCAGAATCGATTATGAGGGCATCAAAAGAGGAACACATATGTCAGTAGATGTGGCAGTGAAAGAGGGTTCTCAAATGAGAAGCTCAAGGAAATAAGAAGAAAAAAGATGGTGGTGATGAAGACGTTAATAAGGAAATTTTTTTTTCTTTTTTTGACAAGTAAATGTATAGAATTTGGTAGTTTCTGTGCATTTATTTTTTCCGTGCACCAAGGCAGGCTTAATGTTTATGTTCTACCGTACATGGCTTAATTGTTTACCTGTGTCATATGGTGGTGGTGTTACAATCTGCTGCATGTCATGACCAGAAATTGTATCTGTAGAATCATGAGTGCCGCCAAGATTGCCAGCCACTGTAGGCAACTCTTCATAAGGGGGAGGATCACACGTGACGCGACCGCCAGAGGCGTTGGTAAAGTAGACGTTGGGACCGGCTATAACCGGTTGTTCTCTGTAGGCGCCGGTTCCTCTAGAAGAATGCGACAGCGACGGCAGCACTGAGGGATGTAGTGTAGACACTGTCTGCTCTTGCCTTCTCCACAGACTCGCTCGGCGGATATGCATAACAAGAAAGATAATCAATAGAAAAACTACGGCACCTGCCCCTGGCGGGGCCCATATATACGGTTGAACTTCCCTGGAGGATGTAGATGTGCTTGTGCTTGTCCAGTCTGTGTGAGTGAAAAAAACAAAACAAAACAAATTCATTAGACTGTTTGTGAGTGGGTTGGTATACAATTATGTGGTTATCCCTCATCCCATAAAAGGGTAAATATTTGCCTCACAGCTTAAAAAATATCCATTTTGTTTTTAAAGCGTCGTTCATTTTCCTTCTTCTGATTATTTTTGAAGAAAAAAAACAACGTTGGAATATTGAGATGTACACCGTCATTAATCGAGCTGCATGACATCACAACGCGAGAAAAGCTAACAGATATCTGGTAAAGACGCATGCGCAGATTGTATGAACCAATCGTCTGTTAGCCTATCTCGTCCTTTAAGATCACGCAGTGCTAGTAATGGTGGCGTGCGCAAAGTGAAAATCCCTTTCCTGCTGTGTTTTCTCAGAAACTGTCAAGTAAATGAAAAAATATTATATACGGTTTAGATTTTACAAAGAAATACCGCGAGGCTCTTAGGCTGTGAGTCAAAAAACTACCCTTGTCCCTATAACAGTTTCTCATTTTCTAATCGCCATTCGGTGTTGGCAGCTTAGATCTGATCCATCATTCTTTTTATTCCACACATTATATCGCCGATCGACGTCGACGTCGACGTCACACAAAGAAACATAGTGACATTCTTTATAATAACTGAGAACTTGAAAATTTATGATGGGATTTCGTACTACACACACACACACACACACACACACACACACACACACACACACACACACACACACTTTTCTGAATCTTAAACTTACCAAATGGCCATCTCATAGTGGTAGTGGTGGCGTGGTCCTGAAGAGTGAAATGAATCCATAATGCATCATGTCCCTCTCCGTTGGTAACGTACAAAGCATAGGCGGCCCAGTCTAAAATGATGTCGTACGTAACAGTTATCTCATAGATTGGTGGAATGGCATCAGGGAAGTCCCTCTGGTGGACAGTGGCAAAAGAATATCTGGTCCAACTTGTGCTGTGGGGAAATCGGTAAACAATATACGAAGAACTTGGACGAGGGTAACCCCAGACAGAGAACTTCAGACTTACGTAGTAGCCTCGGACGTAGTAAAACACTGTGTTGTTCTGTGTCGTGGATGCAAGCTGCAAGGGACCTAAAAAATAAATGATTCGAGAATTACTATACAGGATAACCATTAAAAAGAAGTAGAGAAGAAGACGAAGACAAAGAAGAAGAAGAACAACAACAACAAGAACATAATTACCAACAATACACACACACACACACACACACACACACACACACAACACACACACACACACACACACACACACACACACACACACACACACACACATTTCTGAATCCTAAGCTTAGTTTTCTTTTTGCCCATGTTTTCATGTTTTCGCCATAAATTTAAAAGTTATAAAGATATTTGTACGGAATTTTCAAACAGTACAGCTAAGCCACTGATACCGACACTATGTATAATTCATTGAAATCCACTTATGCTGCAGAATTATGACAACTATGTTTAAAAAACAATGCATTTCATAATTGCATTCTGGTTTTCTAGCTAAAAGACTTAAAGTTGACCGTTGGATATCCTTATGGAGCATTCCCAACGGCTTCTGATGATGTCTTTTTATCTAAAACATTTCGGTTAATCCATTTTTCATTAATTCTAAACTGTTCCGGATTCTGAATCTAAGGCAGAAAATTGTTAATAGCTTCAAATGTCCAAAGCTATGTCAAACTGTCCTATTCTGGGAGAGTAACATGAGAGGTCAGAAAGGATTTGTAAGGGAAAGTGCATTTTTTTCAGTAAATCTTTAAACAAAGTTGTTTTTTTTCAAGAAAGTACCTCGTTTCTGGCTTTAAAAAGTTGACATAAGTTCCATGAAATCTGCAGGTCTAGACCTAATAATATAATTAATATGTCAGTATCTTTACGTAATTTCGTAGGTGAAGAATGAATTACGTGTATAAAGAAACTGCATTTGTATTTACGTCAGAAACAGATGTCTGTAGCGAAAGATTTAAAAACAAGTCCACCGATATTCTTGAGAGAGTGGAAACCTTTTTTTTTTTATTTGGAGGGCGAGGTAATAGAAGATCTTCGAAGTTAGATGTCCCCCTTCTAGCAATTGTTTTGTGTAGTATAAGGTGAAAACGGAGCACTTAGTAACAGACGTGGGGAGTGAGCAGACGCGCACACAAAGTAGGATAAATGGGAAAGTGTTCAAGAGGACAAATGCAGAGAGAAATTCGAAGAAGGAAAGAAAGTCATGTGGTGGGAATCGAACCCGCGACCTCTGCGTCGACACCCATCGCCTTGCTGTCAGTTTGGAATATTAAGGTGGATATCTTTACTTGCCGCCACTCCTAGTGAATGAATGAATGACGTCATCGTGCCTAGCGCTATTACTGCTAGCCATCTGTTAGGCTTCGGGATAGACCGCAGCCACTAAACCATTTTTGTGGAGTGGCGGTGTGGTCGTGTATAGAGTATTTCCACGTGATTTGCGTGTTCCGGTTAATGTTTTTGGTCTCGGGAGTTCGGTTTGTCACAGTCATGGCGTCCCCTTCGTTAACATCGATGACTATCAAAGAGCTGAGAGATTTTTTGAAGGAGAAAGGACAATCACTGTCTGGGAAGAAACATGAGCTGGTTAGGCGAGTTGAGGCTTCTTTTGGGGGAGAAAAATTAAGGATGATGGCCTTTTCTAACATTGCTAAAACAGCGGACCGCATGTCCGTGTTGCCGCTCTTGTCATGTGTTTTTCCCCAAAGCCGAGACGCTAGTTTCTCCCATTTCCTTACACAGAAGTGAAAACAACAACAACAACAACAAAAACTATATGTATACAACTAAAAAATAATAATGCCATACATTTTAGGCATTAATCCGACATTTTTATAATTTTGTTCGATTTTCCCTTATGTGTGGAAAATGGCTTTTCGTGAAGCAATTTTAGCCTGTCTTACAGGAAAAAAAAATCTGTTCCGTGGCAACACCGCTGCATATTGGTCCGTAAGTAGAACGGTGGTAATCGGCACGACGCCGATGGTAGTGATATCAACAGAGACAGCAACAGGTAACTATTTCATGGCGGCAATTGACTTCTGCCACTCAAAACAAAGTTTATCTGATGTGAAAAAGGTCTTTGCTTAAAATCTGAAAGTCTGGTAAGATTCTGTAGGCAAATCTAATCGGGAAATCGCGGTAAATAATAAGTCGGCGGTTACCGGCACTTCAAGGATACTTACAGGAAATCTTTCGTAAGTTAATCCTCATCAGTTTCAGCCACTGAATCCAAATCTTCGCAAGCTTTTGGTCTGCTGGAATTCTGTGCAAGGAAACCGTTCTCCCATCTATGATCTTGCCAGCAAAATTTGAGCAGCAAACGCAATACTGATTTCCTCCAACCATATTCACAATTAATTCAGTGCAAGACAAAGTGAGCGGTCTAGCCAGACCGGAACTCCTCAGCGCAAATTTGGCCGAAGGCACATTACTCCCACCTACTCATGTCGTGGGAATACTCTATAAAGACGTCTACCTGATTCCAAACTGACGGCAAGACGACGGGTGCCGACGCAGAGGTCGTGGGTTTGTTTGCTACCCCATCACTTTCTTTCCTTCTTCCATTTTCTGTCTGCATTTGTCTTCTTGAGCGCTTTCCCTTTATCCGACTTTGTGATGTTGAGCATCCGTTTGAGTCTGCTCACTTCCCACATCTAGCAATTGTTTTGGCCCTTTTACTTCCTGATATTCTAAAAAAAAAAACCGGCCACAGTTGGGTTTGATTTCCACGCATCCTTCTGTTGACCCTCCCCCACCACCCTTTTAAGATCCTGTTGCACACAAGAACGGAATAATTTCTGAGCTGATGTATTTTAGGATGCTATACTGCCACATCCGTTAAGTGAAAGAATATTGGATATTATCCACCCTTCAAGCTTTCAATAAATACAGTATATACTGAAAGATTTGAAGTGATATTGCAAATAGACACATAGTCTGTTAGAAAAAGATGAATCAATCCTTACTGATGGGTCCAGCTGTGCTTTGGTATTATGATAATTGAGTGGTCCAATATTAATACAGCTAAATGTAAAATGTACGAGGTCATTGTGAACATAATTATGGGAATATACAAAAAAGTTGTGAAAGTGTGTGAATTTAGTAGTAATAATGGTTTAAATATTCATGTGCTGTCCTATCCTAACTTGTATATTTGCTTACGCACACCGTTGTGGTCTGGGTTTACCCCAATAAACTTGTTAAATTTCTTGTTAAATGTATTAGGCTTACACACCAATGAACCTGAAAGTGCCTGATTATGAGTGGCTACTTACATGGAGCGTTTATTTCATTTCCAATGGTGTTTCATACCGAATTATTAAGAAGGAATCGTAGTTGACAGTCAAAAAATAAAATTTTACCCCTCATCTTTCTCTTTATATACTCATTTACAGCATTAAGATATTTTTCCCTTGTTGTTCTTTTCGATCATTCATACAATCATTCATTTATTTTGTTCATTTGCTTATTCTGTCACTCTACTCTATTTACTATTCACAGTACAAAAGCTGATAATAAATCAATACGAGTTGAAGCAATGCTTTATACTCCTTTTTTTTTTTTAGAAGTTATCTTACTTTGACAATGAGAAATTAGTGCAGAAGACATCAATCAGGTTTTTTTGTTGTTGTTGTTGTAATGAACCATATATCCACATAATGATAAAGGGATATACAGTCTTTTAAAATAAAAATTTGGGTTTGGGACGGGAAAGATTAAACCGAGCTTACTTTTTGCGTAAATTTTGAGACTGTCTCCCAGAATGCCATTACCGCCAAACTCGTCAAATTTGTATTTGTAGTTCCTCACTCTACATGAATATTCAGTGCCTGACAAGTTCGGGTCAGCCTTTATTGTATGCATCACAATGGTCCGGAGTGTACCAATGGTTATGATGCTGTCGGCTCTCAGGAGTTCCAGAATGTAAAGATGAAAACTACCACTGAGTGTACAGAACAGGTTGACGTCACTTCCGTTCTTGACTTCAAGGGATGTGTGTTGGTTGTTGGCCATAAACTTCACCATTTCTGCAGAGAGTAGTGATGGAAGTGATATGGCATGGTTATGATGGTTGTAATCTAAATTATGATGGCGTGGCAGAGTTTAAGATAACATAATACCGTAACGTACCGTGGTGTGACGTAATGTAAAGTAACTTTATGGAATGGAACGTAATGTAACATAACATAATTAGTCGAGCTCCAGCGACGTCCATTAAGAATGAATTGATCTGCGTATCAAAGGGAATCCATTCAGCAGAAATCGGAGGAAAAATACAAAATCTACAGAGGCACTAGTCCATCTAAGCACTCCCTATAAGTGACGTCACTGACAAGCCCTATAATATGTCTTCATGTGAATCACACAGTTTTCTTAGGTCTGTCTACGGCAGAACTGTTTTCTGACTTCTAGTTGCTACGTGCTTAGCACTGTATTCTGATGCACTCTACGGCTAATGAATAGGTTTTCATTGCGTCCTGGGAAAAATAATAAAAAATAACAATAATGCGGTTTAGAAGTTTCGTATCCAGATTAATGCCCTCTCAACCGACTTTACACTATTTATACCCCAGCAAGCTTGATCACTCTAGAACTTTCTCAGCTCCCTGGGGAGCATTCAGTGCTGCTGCCATTTATAGGCGCTAATCACTTGCATTCTGACAATATTTTCCCATTTTACCGACGGGTTGACGGAGGAACACATGAATGAAATGTTTTCCCAAGGCACTTGGGATCGAACCTACGACTTTCGCGATCTTGAGTCCAACACAGCAATCATTCAGCCATGCTGCTTCGGAAATAGCTGTCAGTGCGTCCGTAGATTAAATATTGTGGCACATAATATCACCATCATTATGAATAGTATAGGCTACTTTATGTCGCGTGACCAACATGGACGTCATAAGGGATTATGTGTCATATTATATTCTTTTCGGGTTTGTACCAAGTGAATATGTATGATATGATATTATTGGTGCCTATCATAACTGTTCATTGCATTATATTATTTTGAATGCGCATAACATGATTTTATAACTTGAGCTAAAAAAGTTATTTTGATAACAGTGGAATAAGAAAACCTGATACGTCACAAAATTGATTTATCTAGTGGACGTAGGGAAACGGACTTGGACACAAACAATCAGACAAAGAAACAATCAAACAAGCAAACAAAAACGAACGAATGTGCACACAAGAGGAACTTGAGTGTTTAAAATAAGTGCAGTGAGATTTTTTTTTTTGCAAATAAAGACACCCTTTTGTTGACTCTTTGATCTCTCCATAATGAGACATCAGTAAAATTGACACGTTGAAAGTTCCTATGAACGGCTGTACCCAAAGTGTCTTGGTCTAAATTCGAGTTTGACATGATAAACTCACGAACTGTCAAGGAAGGTGTCCATCTGCTGGTGCTCACATTGTAGATTTGCCCATCTGTCACATTTGGATACATTTTTAGTCGGAATATATACTCCGCCTGGGATGTGAAGGATGTCGGTCTGCCAATTAGTGTACATGTACGGAGAGAATCGTCGTAGGTGACATTGTACTTGAAAGGCGGGTACTCGGGCTGGCAATAAATATTTTCAGTAATATAGAACTAGAATGTTAAATTTTCATAAAAGCAGGATAGGAAGGTAGCGGGGCAAACATGTATGTAGGCTGGTGGTGGGAGGCAAGGAATTATGGAAGAGATAGGTAAGTAGGTAGGTAGGAAGGAAGGAAGGTGGGTAGGTAGGTAGGTAGGTAGGTAGGTAGGTAGGTAGGTAGGTAGGTAGGTAAGTAAGTAGGTAGGTAGGTAGGTAGGCTGGTAGGTCGGTCGGTCACTCGTCGGCCTGTAAGTCGGTGGACAAGCAAGTAGGTTGGTAGGTAAACAGTTGGAATAATGGATAGGTAAGTGAATACATTGGAAGGCAGGTGAGCAGGCAGGTAGACAGTACGATTTGACTGTCCAAAAAAAAATCTTTTTTTTTTTCCCTTTCACCTTTCTCTTAGTATTTTCATTTACATAATTAAGATATTTCTTTCCGTGTAGTTCTTTTCGATTATTCATACAATCATTTATTTGTTTTATTAATTTGCTCATTCTGTCACTCTACTGTATTCACACCTTACATTTTCATCCACCCATCTTATTTTAACCTTCGTAGCCAGATTGGTAGGTACGTAGGTAGATAGGTAGGTAGGTCAGTCGGTTGGTCATTTGATGGATCTGTCGGTCTGTAGACAGGCAAGTTGGTTATTTCCTTTCACGACAATGTGACTCCACAAGAATGTAGAGCCACAGGTGACGTAGTTTACAAGACAAGTGAATGGAATGACGTCGTACTTGTCATTAGATGGCCTTATCTCAGTGTGGCCGCTACTGGAGACAGTTCCTTTGATCTCTTCCTAAATGTAGCTTGCTGATATGAGAAAATCACTTACCATATAGTCGAACAGGCAAACAGGATTTGGTAAGACCTGGTCAGCGCTGGTACATGTAACTTTGATAAAATCATTCTCTATCTCCGGTCTAGAACAAGTGAGATTAACTGGTCTTGCTGCGGACAAGAAGGATTGACATAATGATAACTGTGAATGATGCTTCTGTGTTCACTTGTTCATTGCCTATCTAAAGTGACTGACTCGCTGATGGAATCATTTTATCCCTCCCCCGTTTTTCCCTTCCCTTTCTCTTTCTCCCACATGCATGTATGTATACATGTACTCACTCACTCACTCACTCACTCACTCACTCACTCACTCACTCACTCACTCACTCACTCACTCACTCACTCACTCACTCACTCACTCTCTCTCTCTCTCTCTCTCTCTCTCTCTCTCTCTCTCTCTCTCCATTAGAGTCTTGTTTTTTTGTTCCTACCTCCTGTTTTCTCCTAGATTCTTATCCCATCACCCTATTGCTCCTTGCCGTCTCTCTCTCTCTCTCTCTCTCTCTCTCTCTCTGGAGTTGTGCCCACCCAACCCATACTAATATCTATCTCATTCCCCTCACTGATAGTGAAGACCGATTCTTTCTTTCAAAACTGCAAGAGTTTTCACGGATATTCTATATCCGTGGTCATCTCTGACCAAAATAAGAAGATCAAAATAATTTTCATGTCGATATGCCTCCTTTTTCATCTTCTCTCGAAAGCCCTTTGATTGACTTATGACTATTGACACATATAGCGCTGCTCCTAAGCACAGAGAATTTGATTTTGGCGACATCTAAATTATCTGAAAGTGCTCCTCAAGCAAATGATAATTTTATATTCTCAGAATCTTAGGCCAGTTAGAGGTCGCTAAACCACACAGCAGACAACAACACAAAGGGAGTGCAAAAATTAAAAAAGCTACTCAAACAATGGTAAGACAGATGTTCCTTCTTCTCAAATATTTTATCCTCCTTTTTCTAAGGTTACAGCACTGCGATCAAAGTCGGACAGTTGTTCACACAGTTTAACAAAAGAATTTTCTCGACGATATATGAAAAAAAAAACCGGCATAACATTTAGAGCGAACGAAAGTTATTGCATGTGGATAAATATCTTTCCATAACGACTACTTGCTTGCCTCTCGCTTTATGACGTCAAGCCTCATTCCCGCGCTGACCGGACGAACAGGGTGTGACAATCCCAACTTTCAAACTGCATTCTCTCGGAAGCGCTTAGACGAAGGAACCGTGGAAAGGGTTAAACATTTTTGAAAAAAATGCTTTGAGTGTTTTCGGTTATGAAACAGATAGCTATCCCTGTCCCTTTAAGTTTAAGTACTAAAATTCACTCTTAAAGGTAATTTGTCTGTCTGGTACAGTGTATAGACGATTAACGCTGAAATTACGACTTATGTGTCACAGTGACCAGATACGCGATCTTGCGTCATACCTACGATAAATTTATTGACAATAACAATAACAATAAATTTATGTAGTCAAGTATACAGCGTACTCGCATACATTTGAGCAAACTTTACAGATATAGCAAAATAATTCGAAATTCACGCGCAATTCAGACATCAGACATCCAAAAATAAGGGAACAAAACACACAAAGAAAAAAACATCCCTCACACAAACCCATTGGTGTAATAAGTAACAATAATTATTCGCATTTTGCATATTTCAAGAACTTTTAACAGAGCAGATTCGTATATTATACTGGGTACTCATGTCTATACTCATCACTTTAGAGGGCGTCTATTTTAAGCAGTACCTTTGTTCTTCGAAATGCTTTCCTGGCAATGGAGGGAGAGAAACGAAACAATATGGGTTACAGCACTTTATAATTGTCCGTTTTTAGTGTTCATGCGGAAAAGAAAATCTCTAGTCTCGAACAAAATTCTTAGAATAATTATTACGATCACTATGAGTACTAGCTTAAGTATCCCGGCGCTGCCGGGAAGGGGGGAGGGGGAGGGAGGATTGTGAAGCGTCAGTGAACTATCACGTTTCTCCCCCCTCCCCTCTTCCCCTTCCATCCACCCCTTCACTCGAAGCATTACAGCAGCTGTGATTCCCACCTATGAATATTCCCGCGTACGCAAATTTGGATGCCGTCATCCTCTAGAGAAATGTTATTTTGTTTCGTCGATCTGCTGTCAGCGTGTGCGTTCAAATTTCCAATGGCAAACGAAACGCAATGTCTTTCCGGTACGAAATTTTAAAGTTTTATTTGGAGTCAACGAAATGGTAGAAATGAATGCCGGGAACAAAGACAAAGAGAAAAATGCGGCACAAACTTTGTAAATTGATTAATCCAATCTTGCAATTTCCGTGAGCAGACAGTGATGCTAAACATTCTGTATCGGATATTGTACATGTTGACGTTTTCAGCCGAATTTTACAAACAGCGGTTTTGAAGGTTATGCGTTAGGAAGGGAGCGTGCCACGCCCCCGACCCAGTCTTATAATATAGACATTTTGTTATCTCTCTGCGAACCGATTTATCGAAAGACGTAAACAGGCTACCGGTCTCCGGGCGATTGAGTGAGTGAGTGAGTGAGTGAGTGAGTGAGTGAGTGAGGGAGTGAGTGAGTGAGTGAGTGAGTGAGTGAGGGAGGGAGTGAGTGAGTGAGTGAGTGAGTGAGTGAGTGAGTGAGTGAGTGAGTGAGTGAGTGTAGACTAACAGTAATAGCGCTAGGCACGAGACACACACATAACAAACTTCCTCATCGCCTCTTCAATCAAGGGCCGTTAAGCCTCAGGTTCTGCAAAACAAACCCATAAGCGCAAACACAGGAAGGAAGGAAGGAATATTTTATTAGGCCATGGGCCAAAAATACTGAATATAGTGGACAAGACAAGGTCGTTTTACACTGCAATAACATAGGTGTAGTACAAGTGGAAATGGAGCACATAGTGACAATAGTGGGAAGGGAGCGGACACAGAGAGCCAGCCACTTCGAAGGTACTGAGACAACCATCGCTATCATATTAATGGTACTTACACGATATCAGCAATATTTGTGCACACAGGACAGCCAGCAATGGGATACAACGTGTCATCTTGGAAACAGTTGGTGTCTTTACATTCCTGGCTTAAAACAGTTCTTTCCCTTCTAAAGCTCTCTGTATGTCATGTTTTTACCATCCTGAAGATACTGTACTACATTCTTGTGTCAGTTTTGCTCTGCTCATGTTCTCACACAGCACACTGAATTAACAGAAAGATTAGATATGTCTACACTTATACCAGATATGTCCATACTTATACCACAGTCTAGCTGCAAATTTCATTGTATGTTAATTTATAAATTTACACAGAAAAAAAATGGTGGATTATAGATCTGCCTTTACAAAGATGTCTTTTTAAAACTGAGTTATCTACTATCATCTTCAATAAAGATCTGATCTGATCAGATCTTTGCACACGCATTCCACCGTTTAGCTGCAAATCTTCTTGTCTCAATTGTTCATTAATTAACCGAGTTACAATGATAAATGCTGAATTACACTATCTGCCTTAACCAGGAAGATTTAATCAGGAAGGTTTAGGAACCCTAGCTATTCATAACCATCTGAAAATCAGGATCAGACCAGATTTTTGTACACATAATAATATACCTCATTCTAACGGTGAATCTCCTCTTTATTCTTTATTAATTCACCAATTTACACAGAAAACTGAATTATAGCCAACCACCATAACCAAAAAATCTTCTTAAGATCTAGCTATCCACAACCAATTTAAATAAGGATCAAGCCAAATCTTTGCACACTTCTACCAGAGTCTAATGGCAAAGCTTCTTTTTACTATTGTTTATTGATTTACAAATGCACACAGCAAAATTGGTGAATTTTAGCTACCCGTCTTAACCAGGATCACTTAACAAGGAAGGTTTGAGAACCTTAGCTACCCATAACTATCTGAAATAATGATCAGATCAGATCTTTGCACACCTAAACCACAGTCCAGCTGCAATATTTTTTTTGTTTCTATTGTTTGTTAATGTACAAACTTACACAGTGAAAAAATGGTGAATTTTAACTATCCGTCTTAACGAGGGAATCTTCTTAAGTCCCAACTATCCACAGACATCTTGGATACCTTCTAAGCACTGATCAGGGCCATGTGGTTGCGAAATCATGTCGAAAACGATTCCCCACCCGGATATGAAACAGCAATGATACTTCTCCAGTGTGCTGCACAGAACCCCAAATCCACATAACAACCACATTCGCTTATAAGCTATATTATTTATCAATTAACATACTGTGTTTTCTGTATAAAGTGGCTGGGTAATTTCAACTCTTTACTTTACTTATTGCCCATGCTTCACAGACAGTCTATTTTGTGATTAAATGGAGTTGCGAAGTTTTAGGCTATGGTTCAGGTGTGCGCCCCACAACATGCCCAACCGGCTACGCCTCACCGATGAAATAGACTAGAGTCTGGGTTCTTTTAACTGTAAAAATATTCCTCACTCAACAAACCTCTTTTTGTCTCTCATTCAGTGACACTCCGGTTGTCGACGCAAGGGCAAAATTAAATGTTAGGGTGGCTTCGAGATAGGAGTAATTTATTTGTTTGAGTTGTGGTTTAACGGCGTGTCAACACGATTCCGGCCATATTAAGCACGTAATACCTCTTTTTTTTCCCATGAGACTCTGTCATAGAACATTGACAGCTAATAATCAAACCCACGTGATCAGATTTTCACCTGGTAAGGTTCTATGGCATTACAGAGATTGGAAAAACAAGCAGATTATCACCTAGTAATGACCTATGGCAATATTGAGATGGGAAAAATCAGCAGATTATCACCTGGTAATGTTCTATGGCAATACTGAGATTGGAAAAACAAACAGATTATCACGTGGTAATGACCTATGACAAGATTGAGAATGGAAAAATCAGCAGATTATCACCTGGTAATGTTTTATGGCAATACTGAGATTGGAAAAGCAAGCAAATTAACGGGCTTGGGGAGGGCGGAGACAAATTCAGCATGTAACCGCAACTGTTTTCATCCTCGTCTTGTCTTCGTTTTCAAACAGCCTTATGGTGGTGTTGGTGGTGTCGGTGGTGGTGGTGGTTGGGATGCTTTATTTGATGCTCCCTTATCTTAAAATCTTAGAGTTACACCTCCC